>JAULCD010216724.1:0-10547 GCA_032361085.1 Calliostoma canaliculatum
ATATTGCTGCAGTGTAAGCAATAACCAGATTGACAATTATCACCTTTTTTTATTGCACATACCTATGCCGCTAAACATAGTTTTGGAATAGTGCATATTATTCCGCGTTTGCTATTATTTGGTTTTCTTATGTTTTATATTGTTTCAGTTTATTCGTCATATTAAGTGCAAAGTAATCACTAAGCTGTTATTTTATTATCAGTTTAGTTTACTCATAACGTGTTTTGTCGGATGTAAAAGTATGTTCCAGGTGTGAACCAACATATGCCCCGAAACGTCGTGAACTTACGAACAAACCAGAAGTTGACATCAAATAAATCTTAAACTATGTGCCACCACTTCTAAATATCCCTAAAAGAACTACATGAATTTGCTTTAAGTGTTTAATGGGTGGGGTAGCGCAGTGGTTAGCGCGCTCGACTGTAGATTAGCGGCTTGTAGATTCAAATTGTAGCCGTGAGATAACTGATTTTGTTTCTTAAATCGATTTTTACCTGATCTTACTCATTCACTTACGTGTTTAGTCTTCTACGTTTTTTTAACTGGAACTACCATATCAATGTTGGTGTTTCAATGTAAGTTTAAATTAAACTCATGTATGACCAATAAAATGTTTGTAATTTTTGTTGTTGCTGTAAAAACATTCTTTTATTATTCAACACGATACAACAGTAACTACAATCAAACAAAAAAGCTGCAAAATTTCCCATCCACTGAAACAACAGCCACGTTTGCAAATGTGTTCTAAAATAAAACAACGTTTAAAACAATTTTGGAATTTATGAACATAACTCATGGACACACTGTTGACACAGATAAATGCTTCAAGGTGGCAATTTATAGATAAATAAAACCCACTTTCAGTTGCATTTGCAATGTTTTAGTTTAAAACACTATGTGTGCTATTCCCTTCAGGTGTCGAGGTGTCCGTCAGTCGGGTGTCCATGGTCCAGTTTGTGCATAACACCACAATACGGTTACAGAGATACAGGACGATGTGTGGTGGAAGGTACTGTACTCGTCTGTGGACTTATTGTGATACGAATCACTGACTATTTTTATTTGACATAATTCTTCAATAGGACGCCTAGGTGTATAAACCTTGCAGTTAGCATTTCTGACTTCAGCCGGTGAACAACAAGGCAAGAATATGAATATGATTCGTTGATATGTATGCATTTCTCACGTTGTCAGTATGAAGCAGTATGTGCCTTAATTATGCCTCAAAGTAAGATTGACCAATCAGATTGCAGGACTACTAAAATCCCATAATAGGTTCTTAAAATACAAAAATGGCTGTTACTAACCTGATACGGATCCGTATTAGGTCAGTAACAGCCATCATGGATTTTACGTCTCTTCAATTCTTGAAAGTTGCAATTTAGTTATCAGTTATCTTTGACATATACATTTTAAAATACGTTTAAATAGCTATGGGGTCCTTGTGCAATGTCTAAGAAAACAAGCAATGAATCATGTTTAATGTTTTATGTCGTTTATACATTACTAAAAGCTTAGGACAAACAAGACAAAAAGTGTTGTCTTCCTTGTCTAGGTTTAGTTACCGTAGCAACCAACAATGGCTACGAACCGCTTCGGCAGCAGTACTAATGACAAAACAGCTACTAAACTAAAACTTCTCGACATAATAAGTCCTTATGGTGTTTTTGTTTTACGTATACGGTGTCATATTAGGTTATGGATAGATATTGGGCTCGGCTAAAGCCTCCATGAAAACCGTGACTCTAAACACTTTCTGAGTGAGTGAGTGAGTGAGTGAGTGAGTGAGTGAGTGAGTGAGTGAGTGAGTGAGTTAGTTAAGGTTTAACGCTGTTTTCAACAATTTTTCAGTTATATCACGGCGGTCCGATTTTACAGCAGGGAGGAACACCTAGTGTGGCTCTGTGGAACCTGCGAGTCTAGGTTGGTACTGACGAACCAAGGGTGACGCTAGCATTGCACCCTATCCTCACAGCCGTGTCGAACAATTCTCCACTGCTGAGAGTGATGCCGAGCTCCCTGAATCTTTTTTTAATGTGCATGATTGTGTGTCTGCTTGTACCAGATCGGGTATTTCACCGAGTTTTAACGTGCTAGCTCACGAATATATTATGTCGCAGTTTACATGAATATCTCACTCAGACACATTATACTGACTCCGAGCCAACCAGTCCTCACGACAAACCATCGCAAGAGTGCAACTTTTATAACGTCTTTTGATCTGACGCGGCCTGGGATAAAACCACCGACCTACCGCACACTCCGATTTCTGAGCAGACGCTCTAACCACTACACCACGGAGGCCGGTTTTATGCGTTTGAAACTCGGGACATGATACAGTGTTCAATCATATTGTTAGATTACATGTTGTGCCTTTATGCGTTGGAAACTGAGATGTATGTCGCAGTCATGTGATGTATTTTGCAGTCATGTGATGTATTTTGCAGTCATGGGATGTATGTTGTAGTCATGGGATGCATGTTGTAGTCACGTGATGTATGTTGAAGCCACTCGATGTATGTTGTAGCCACGTGATGTATGTCGGAGCCACTCGATGTAAGTTATAGTCACGTGATGTATGTTGCAGTCACGTGATGTGTGTTGCAGCTACTCGATGTATGTTGAATTTACATGAAAACGTTAGCAGTGACGACGTTCTATATGTGTATGAATGTACGTCTCAAACTCATAGACAAAGAAAACGCTGGTTTCTAAAATTTGCATCTAAAACAGACATATGAAAAAGGATGTCAACAGATAACATTTATTTTTCAGAAATAACAATGGGAATCAATGTTTACAAACTTTGACAGCAACATGATGTTCACAAATTAAAGGGCATTTTTGAAAGAAATATTTGAATGTCCATAATTCGATCATGCTCATTTTCTTGATGTCAAACCACAACACATCTACAAATCACAATTGATCGTCATTATCGAGTGTGTCCACCTCTAGTACTTATGAATTTCCTGACACAACGTCGTACTGATGTTACCAGTCTCCTCACAATAGCTAAAGTGATAAGACGCTACTTTTGTAGTGCCTGAGTCAAGGTCTGTTTGTCATGTAGAGGAGGCTGATGTTGTCGAATATGGTCTCAGATGTGTTCTGTCAGATTCATGTCAGGGGATTGGGCTGGCCACGAGAGAACTTAAATGTGGTTTGCATTCCAAAAATCTCTTGTAACACGAGCAGAGTATGAAGCGGCATTATCCTGTTGCAACAGCTTTCTGGCATTATTCTGCAGGGATGGAAGTACGGCTGGGGCGTACCATTTATAACTACCAGGTCAGTCTTGGCGTCACCGCAAATACCGCCCCAGATCAGAATCGAGCATTCACCACATTCATGGTAGAATGTGTCTTGGTGGGGTATGCATGATGTTATTTAGTTTTATTTTGACTGAATTTCTTTGAGAGACGGCACAAACAAAATTGAGATCTAGTACTAGTAGACATACACACACATGCAAACAAAGCATTCGGGAGCAATTGACTATGTGTTTGAACATCTTAAAAGTTTTTTATAAAAGTGCTGATTTTTAAAAGGCCTAAGTTTCTGAAAATACTTTTTTACTGAACATACATCCAGCGTTCAGTGTACAAATTTGAAACGCGTTGAAAACTAAACCTTTCAAAGGAAAAAAGTGTCATTAGGTGCACACTGCACAGTGTACAAAGATTTGAAAATATGATTAGGACCCCTTTTTTTAAAGCGATTTTAGGCTAAGTTGATCGTTAGTGCTAAAATGGTGCTTACGACTGTCATAGCGAAGAGATAGCTTTGGATTTATGGGTAGTATGTAGTGATGCATGGGTAAGCGTATTTTTTACGTGTCTCAGAAACATTGTGATTGTATGATTATTAAAATCTAAATAAACTTATCGTAGTAAATTTGAAAACAGTAAAAACATATAACTTACTTGATTGCGTGTCTTTTGTACTTTGTTGAGAGGCACCTGAAAGTAAAATTAGATTAATAATGAACATAAGTAAAAAAATATAACAAAGAACTATACATTACTTGAAAAGTAAATTTAATAATTCAAGCAATGGGCCACATAAACCGTGTCATCAAAACAATGCAAAAAAACCTCAAATAGTGGTATTGTGACAAATGTGGCTAATTTTGATGTAGTTTCTAACACCGTAATTAATCAGGTGATGATCACTTGCATGATAACTGTGTAAGAATCTACATCAAAACCTTGACACCAAGACATGATAACCCATCATGTTTCTGCAACATTCAAATTAAAAACAAACTAACACCTAAATATATTTTCTAATGATGGATCATAAGAAATAAAAAATACAAATTAAAAAGTGCAGTAATTACTTATAAAAAGCAAAAGCTTAAGAAGACAAAACATTTAAATGACTTTTATAATACAGGTTTAATACGAAGTGTACTGTATCATACGAATTGTATCAAATATAGTGTGCACTGAATACAGTAAGCGCATGAATAACGTCCACGTCCCACAACAGAAACAGCGACAGCGACGTTAATGGACAGGACGTCAACGACGTCGAGGGTGAACCTTGTTTGTATATTTGTTACATTTAAAGTTTTGCGTGCTGAGGCGCGACGTTGTCGTTGCCGCCGCTGCCGTCGAAGAAGGTGGATTCATGACAGTAACACAGCAATATTACATAATTATACAATGAGTTCCTCAAAATAATCTTAGGCTACTTTGATTGTAAGTGCAAAAATATAGCATTGGCTTATGACTGTCGTAGTGTAAAGATGGCTTTGGTACCGGTGCCATCTTAAAACTATGATCGCTTTAAGGAACGGGGGCCAGAACATCAAAATATCTCGATAAGGCTGAATGAATAAAGGCACTAATTCTAATGCTTTGGCGAGTCACTTTAAATTCATGTATTTATTTAGGATTTTCACTAAATAATCTTAAATTAGTTCAATTGAGCACACGGATAATATAATGCAAGGGTACAACTTAAAAAATTCTACTTTCGATTTAAACTCTAAATAAAGCATGTTTAATCACCATACGCTCGACTAAACATCTAAATGCTAACGAAAATGTGGAAAGTTTGAAAGTTGAAACAAATAGTAGATGAACAGAAAGACTGATATACTAACTTTTTCAAGAGCTGCCCGAAAAGCATTAAAATTAATTTTGCAATCTTATATTACAAAGATATTTTAGATTCATATAGCAATCTATGTACATGTTAACAATTCGGAAAACCACTGTGTGATCTGCCACAAGGCACAGGTGAAGATCATCACCCTGCCCCGCCAAATATGGAGAGGTGATCAGTGTCTCATCGAGCCCGACCCCGAGAGCAAGCAGCGATACCTGGTTTGGAGAGGGGAGACAAGAGTGGGCAGCGAGCTAGACACACGCCTCGACATAAGCTTCTGTCGCGCTCCCTTTCTTTCTTTCTGTGAGGAGGAACATTACTAAATCTCTCTATTTCATATACAACTACAATAAATACATATGGACCCACACTCCTGGTCATGTTATACCTCTCTTTAAGATTAACTGAAGTCCCATCTAAATCCACGACAACATTATCAAACAACCTTATCATTCTGGGACACTTAGCATTGTAATTTTAAGTTCAGAAGAAACCAATCTCTTAAATATGTCTCAAAGCAAAAAGGTGAGTCAATTCAAGTTATATTACAGAAATAGTATTAATATACTGTTGTTGTTTTTATTTACAAATCTGTATCAAGGTTGAATACACAAATAATAAAAGTTAGTTTCTCTACTTAATGTAGTTTTAAAATAATCATTGGGTTTATTTTTAGACGCAAATAAATTTTAATCAGAAGGCAAAAGTTCTCGATTAATGGGTGTTTGCCATTTTAGTCACACGTTGTACACTTATACACTGACAATGTACTAAAACCAAAACACTTGATACAAACCATACTGCATGACGTAAACATGACTTGTTAACGTGTTTAAGTGAGATAGAGATCTTGCACTGTACCTTTTCGGGATATAAAAGAACTGCCGCACAAACAAACGGCTCGACTCCGTAATTTTTGTGTGGAGTTATTAGTTGTATATGTTCTCCGAAGCTTTTAAGGTTAACAGTAGGGCTGTGTATTTCTTCACATTTTGTATTGTGGTATATTGCGAAACACTTCTATATATTGCAATACATAGTGCAATATATCACGAAAGAAAAAATGACTTTTGTTACTGTGTCATATTTTGTATATCACATGCTTACATATCCGTGTAACAAGAGACCATAATAAATAAATTACTTTTACAGTCAGATTCTTTAAAGGCATTTAGAAGTTGGTGTAGTTATAACGTGAAATATTATGGATTGCAACTTCTTTATTTGTAAAGCACAACGTTTCTTGGCTGGTCCTTGTCTCTTCGTCAGGTTATGAAGGGGCAATGACTAGCTCAGAAAGGTCGTGCTTTACTATTAAAGAAGCTGCAATCCATAATAGTTCATGCTAAAATTTAAATTCGGCACAAAATGTATTAATAATATTTTCATATGTTTGGCAGGAAGATGTTAAAGTTTACTACGTTTTACCACTGGCATTAACAAAATTATAATCTACCCTGTTATAATCATTATTGACGATGTAATCGTTATTTTTATCAATATATTTTTCACAACTAAATAATTATTAATTACACTACACTACCTTTCAATATGTATGTATATATGTATATGATTATTAATATATTATTAATCCTAATATACCCTGGCATCATTATTAATTACGCTATTATTGTTATTTTCATCAGTATCTTTATTGTAACTAAATAAATATTAATTACACTACACAACCTTTTTATATGTATATTATCAACCATCATTCATAAAATCATAATCTTCACTGTAATAAGCATTATTAACGCTGTCATTGTTGTTTTTATTGTAACTAAGTAATTATAAACTACACTGTGGCCACCCTTTTTGGTATGTATTCTAGCAACCGTTATAATAAAGTCATTTTCTACATGGTAATTATCATTATTTACGCTCTGGTCGTTATCTTTATTAATATCTTTATCACACTAAATAATTATTAATTAAAATACACTTCCCTTTAATATGTATCTTATCAGCCACCATTAACACTATCATAATCTAAACTATTATCACTATTGCACACATAATATAGAAATTATTGAGCGGATTTTCATCGGTTTGATGAGATTTCCAAAGGAAATGTCGTCAAAAGCATGGGAATCAGCTGAATAAGTTCTATTCCTGTTCAAGTGTTATTTACGCTACCGTCGTTATCGTTATCAATATCATCATTCTAACTATACCTTGAGGGTCAGGATGATGTTCAGGAGAAGGATCATCACCAGGATCACCAGGATAACCAGCAAGTGTCAGTCCCACGATGCCCATCAGAAGACAAAGACTTACTAGGTCTCTCATCATGTGCTTCTATGTCTACTTCTTTCTAACACAGGCGCAGAGAATGGTCGTATCCGTTAAACCCTATATTACTACTCTTCTACACTGACTAAGTATCATATTGCCTGCCAAACTAGACGGAAACCTGGGCAATACTTGCATTTTAACGAGTAGCAAAAAACACATTTCAGAAGGCCGTAATGTGTAATGCCATAAGAAATCACCGTTATTGACAGTGATTTCTGTCAAACAGAAAAGAAATTGTGCTTTGGAAAGTGCAAAGTGTACAACGTTTTGTTAGGCTTTTATAAACCAAACCCATGAACCGAGGAACATAATTTACGATGCATAAAGTTTTGTTAGGCATTTATAAACCACATTTTTTGGTCACGAAGCTTTATAATCCACACTTATTAGTCTAGAAGCTTTATAAACAACGCTTCTTGGTCCAGAAGCTTTATAATCACACTCATTGGTCAATAAGCTTTATAAACCACGGTTATTGGTCCAGAAGCTTTATAAATCACCCTCATTGGTCAAGAAGCTTTATAAATCACACTCATTGGTCCAGAAGCTTTATAAATCACGCTTATTGGTCCAGAAGCTTTATAAACAACGCTCATTGGTCAAGAAGCTTTATAAACAACGCTCATTGGTCCAGAAGCTTTATAAACCACACTTATTGGTCAATAAGCTTTATAAACCATGCTCACTGGTCGAGAAGCTTTATAAATCACACTCATTGGTCCAGAAGCTTTATAAAGCACACCCATTGGTCCAAAAGCTTTATAAACAACGCTCATTGGTCAAGAAGCTTTATAAACCACGCTCATTGGTCCAGAAGCTTTATAAACCACACTTATTAGTCCAGAAGCTTTATAAACCACGCTCATTGGTCCAGCAGGAGCTTTATAAACCATGCTAATTGATCCAGGAGCCTGCATTACACGTCGTAAATCATGTTCATGGGTTCATGGGTTTGGTTAATACAAAGCCTAACAAAGCGTTGTACACTTTGCACTTTCCAAAGTTCAAAGTTTACAACGATTTGGGGCAATTTTAAACCAAACCAACCGACATTACTAACGACGTCGTAACTTTACAATTTTTTTTACAAAAGCCGTACAGGTTAATTAGCCTATAGTCACAATGGTTTAATACAAACAAGGATTAGTTGACAAATACAAACACTGTTGTAAACCGTTTCACTTTCAAAAGAAAAACAAGTCGATTTTACATGCCATAATTGTTTTAAACTCAGCATGAAAAACAAGTTGATTTTTAAAATGGCATTTATGGTTGTAAACTAAGCACTTTCCAAAGGACAACTGGTCAATTGTACAATGTTGAAATTGTTGTAAACTGAGCATTTTTAAAAAGACAAAAGGTCAATTATACAATGTTAAAATTGTTTTAAATTAAGCACTTTCCAAATAAAAACAAATTTTTTTAAGTGCAAGGTTTACAACAATTTTGGCATTTATAAACAAAACTAATTGGCCAAATAACATGGATGTGAGGTTGTAGCGTAGCGTCGTAAAATGGCTTTCTGAAATATCGTTGTACAGGAGCCTTAGTTGTGTCACGTGTAATACAGGTATAAACATTATGGTAATTAACAGTTTGTGAGGTATAGGTGTGTTAACTGCTGTCAAGAAGTAGTATTACAGCTGCAATGGAAGGAAAGCATTTTCGTCCAACAATTGGAGCTCTTTAAACAAAGTACAACAGAATAGATTTTCCGCAGCCTATACTGGTTGCAATTTTGATACCGAAACAAATGTTGCACATGACACCTAGAGGGTTAAACCTTAACAAATTTAAATGTTGGTTAGGTGAGTTTAATATCGTGTTTTAATTTGGTCAGTGTGAACCACGCTACTTTGTTGGGGTTTCGAAAATTAAGATGATTTTATAAACGCACGTTTGCTATTAAAATACAACAAAGACACACGGACAGAAAAGACACATGTGTTTTCTTGGCATACACCATGTCTCATCGAATTAAATAAAAACGTTGATATTTTACAAGTAATAGATTAACAAAGAAAATGTCTTATATTTTACCAAATGAAAAATAATATTTTGGAAAGTTACAAAGCAAAATAGTTTTCAATGTACTTTAAAACTTAAATAAAACTTACTCGTTGTTATGGTGTTAAGTTCAGCTGTCTCAGCTTTGCACGCCATGACGCTATAAAAACGTAGGTATTTAAACCGTCTCCAAGTGACACAACTAATTATAATCAGAGCATATAGAGTTGCATACACATGTATTGTATAACCTGATGCTTTATATTGCACTAAACAAATGACTTAGTTCACCTTAACAATGTCAGAATAGCTTTCCAAACATTGACTAGTAACTGGGCGAAAAGGTTTATTTTATTATTGAAAAATACGTTGTACACTTTGTAATTTTCAAAAGTTTGTTTTGAAAGCATTATTTTACATTTTTGAACATTTATATAACAAACCTATCTGCCTAGATTTATACGTTTTCTCTTTTGTCCAACTGAGATTGCCTTGACAGATAAAAGTTAGCCCTCAAAGATAGCCCTCATGCAAGCTCAGCATTTGTTCATTTATCTGTTATCTGTTTATCTGTTTTCAGCCTGAATAATCTGTTAAAAACTTATCCTGTGACAATTTGATTAAAATATATCCTGTCGAAGGTTTTCAACATCACTTGATAGTCATAGTTTTAAGTTTTACTAAAATCGGTTTGACCCTCTAAACGTTAAAACCATTTTTTTGGCGCTGACATCTGACATCAAAACGTTTATTTTAATATTATGTTTTACAGCGAACTTATAATGGTATGTATTTGATGAATAATTTTATTTTGTTTGAAAATTAACAATTAATTAAGTATATATTAACAATTAAACTGTTTCGAACTTATAAACACGTCACGACAGAGTTAGGGTTAAGGCACTGTCGAATGGGGGTCATATAATAAAAATCACAGGGGTGTTGAATTATTGTGCCCGAAGTTTATGTTATGTTGTATATGCTATTTTGTAACCGTTCTCATAATACATTGATGTTAGTTGAGAACCAAAACTTATTGGTGTGTCTTAGGCCGGTGTAGCTACAACTTATTGGTTTTATGATGTTTTTGTAGTTGTAGGCCAGACCCCAAAGCTATTTTAGTG
>JAULCD010216945.1:0-10547 GCA_032361085.1 Calliostoma canaliculatum
CCGGTAACAATCCAGACCCGACGTTGCTGAACTTCGCCTGATTGTGATCAATCGTGCTATGCACTAGACCACGCGCCGCCACATATAATAAATGCAGTTTACAACCACTTTAGTATTTCTAAACCGAACCAATTCACCTAATGAATCTGTGACGTAAAGTAATACAATCTGTAAAACTAGTACGGTTCTTTGGCCTGACACTTGTGAATATATTTAATCACTCACATTATAAATGCTATATCCAAATAATATCATTAATGTTATGAGATAATAAAAAAAATACATTTATAACTACCTTAATAGTCCTGAACCGATGGGAATCTAAGCAGAAACATCTAACACAACTGAGTTTATATTACACACTTAATATCACGTGCTAGGCGTCAGCCAATGACGCAAAGTACCAACACACGCCTACGTGTCGTGTAACAAAGCCATAGCTTCAGACGTGTTTAGCAAGGATAAAGCAGGCAGTTTACAACGTATTTTGGGGCATTTGTGAACCTAAACCACTAGTTCAATCAAAATGGTTTATGACGTCGTATTTTTACGCTGGCTTTGTAAAACGGTACCCAACCCTATAAACCATGTCACTGGGTCGATAATTTGGTTTAAATTATAAAAAACGAGTTGGTTTGTTTTAAACGCGCGTGGTTTACAATTTGTGGGGCGTTGTAACCTATTGGGTATAAGGCTCATGCACGGCCGCGAGTTGATAACTTTATAATGCTTTTGTAAACGGTGTTCTAGGTGCCTTTTTCAAACGTCATCTCAACTTGACGACGTTGTACATACTGGACAATAGCTCCAGCGTTACTATACACTGAACAATGACGTCACAGTCGTAGCATCACACGACAGATCCAGGGTTACTCTGAACAATGACGTCACAGTCGTAGCATCACACGACAGATCCAGGGTTACTCTCAACAATGACGTCACAGTCGTAGCATCACACGACAGATCCAGGGTTACTGTGAACAATGACGTCACATTCGTAGCATCACACGACAGATCCAGGGTTACTCTCAACAATGACGTCACATTCGTAGCATCACACGACAGATCCAGGGTTACTCTCAACAATGACGTCACAGTCGTAGCACCACACGACAGATCCAGGGTTACTCTCAACAATGACGTCACAGTGATTGATTGGTGACTTGAAGCGACTGCAAGTCATGTTCCCTGTTGATTAACGCAGAATCTATTGTTTAATGTCACGTGTGTAACATCATTGTTCAGTGTAGAGTAACACGAGATACTACGAGTGTGACGTCATTGATCTGTTCAAAGTAATGTTGTATGTAGTTACATTGCTACAAATGGATTGACGTTAGAGATCAGTGTAGAATACCTCTGGATTTATTGCTTCACGCTACGAGTGTGACGTCATTGAATAGTGTATAGTGTCTAGTGTGTAATGCTAAAATGGGACGACGACAGTGTTTAGTGTAGAATACCGCAGGTTTAATTGTTTGATGATACGTATGTGACGCCAATGTTTAGTGTAGAGTGACCCTTGACCTTGACGACGTCTGCGTTCAGTGTAACGTTGGATTTATTGTTTGACATCATTGTTCAGTGTAGAGTTACCCTTGACCTTGACATCATTGTTCAGTGTAGAGTGACCCTTGACCTTGACATCATGGTTCAGTGTAGAGTTACCCTTGACCTTGACATCATTGTTCAGTGTAGAGTGACGATGGAACTAATTGTTATTGCTACAAATGTGCAGTCAGTGTTTAGTGTTCAATTGCGATGGTTTTACTGTATAATGCTACAGATGACACAACATCATTATTCCGTGTAGCGTAAGGCTGGATCTTCTGTTTAATGCTACGAGTGTGACGTCATTGTTCAGTGTGGGAAAACAACTTCATATACTGCGTTATGACTAAACGATGACGTCACACTCGTAGCAATGGACGACTGATCCGGTGTTACTCTACACTCAATAATGACGCCACACTCGTAATAATAATGATAATAATAATAGACAGTCAAACAGGAAGATAGATAGATAGATAGACAGACAGACAGACAGACAGACAGACAAACAGACAGACAGACAGACAGACAGACAGACAGACAGATAGATAGATAGATAGATAGATAGATAGATAGATAGATAGATAGATAGACTAATTAATTAATTAATTAATTAAACAAATGAAAATTATATAATTGCTGTGCAAACATACAAAAAATAATTATCGATGCTACATTAAGATATTTTAGTATGTAATGAAATGATCACTTTTAAAAAAAATGAAATTTGAATTCAAGTTATTACAATTCATTGAGTAAAGTGTAGTATTCTACTTTCTAAAATACATGTTGACCATTTGTCATATTATAGTAAAACGGTAATGTTATTGTGTATTTCAATATCTATGATATGAAATTTGACAACGCCAGGAGTGGTTGGACAGCGCAAATTTAATATTTCTCAAAAAAGTAATATAAGACAGATGGAATATGCGCCCAATATACATTCTGAATGTTGCACCACTAAACCAACAAGCGATCCAAAACTTGAGAATAATGTGATAAGTCAATGATGTTTACTGTCTGCAACTCATTTAACAGAAATGATACAATGTAATATAGCAAATACGTTAGCAAACAGATAAGGTTTCCCAGCAGATCGAACAACATTTGACATCTTGCATTGGTCCGCATGGTGCACGCTCAGAAAATGCCATGCATTTCAAAGGTTATTGACTTTGGTTTACAAATACCAAAATCTTTGTAAATTGTGCACTGGAAAATGTACAGTTTACAACGATTTTAGCATTTATACGTGTTTCTTTGAAAAGTGCACAGTTTACAACGATTTTAGCATTTGTGTGTTTTGCTTTGGAAAGTGTACAGTTTACAACGGTTTTGGCATATGTACGGTTTAAAACTCGGTGCATAGTTCACAACGATTTTGGCATCTGTTTACCAAACCCATTGCCGCATTGATATTAACCTCTTAGAACTAATCGTGTGTTGAATATCTGCGAAGTGAAACCAAAAATCAGTTCTCCAACAAACAAAGTTTGTAAACGCATTGACAAGACTCTAACAAAGTCGTGGTCAGGAGACTGAATTATGTATTACATGGAGTGTCTGTCTCGTCAGCAGTCTGACGTGTCTGTAAGTAGTGACGAGAGGGACATGTTCTTTGTCAAACTCATCACTGTGCTGGTAAAAGCAATAAGGCCAAATTACCTTTACAATACCATGAATGTTATTACCAGAGTGTTCCAGGAACCAGAATCCATGTTTGGTGTTCAAACTAAACTTATAGGTTCTGGCCCCTGTTCCTGAAAACTATCGTAGGCTAAGTTGAATGTAAGTGAGTTTTAAAAGAATG
Source organism: Calliostoma canaliculatum (assembly GCA_032361085.1). Taxonomy (NCBI): domain Eukaryota; kingdom Metazoa; phylum Mollusca; class Gastropoda; order Trochida; family Calliostomatidae; genus Calliostoma; species Calliostoma canaliculatum. The sequence continues at coordinate 3,365 of JAULCD010216945.1, forward strand.
TTCTGTGAAGTTGTTTCTTAGTATAGGCTTCCGATTGCCGTAGTGCGGAAATCGATTTGGAACCGGTGCCGAACGGCACCGGTTCCAAAGCGATATCTGCACTACGCCCGTCGTCAGCCAAAGTTATCTTTCAGGACTTAAGGTCCTAAGATTGCTTTAGAAACAGGGCCCTGGTCAATGAATCTTTAATAAAAAAACTATTTACTTTACAATACTTTTAAAAAAGTGAACACCTGTATATTTTAGTTCAAGAACCTTCGAGGAAATTGGTCATTGGGGAGTATAAAATAATTTCAACACTACACACGTGTAATTCAGTCAAAGAACCTTTAAGAAACTGGCTAATAGGAAGTACAAGTATTTAAAACCAATTAAAAACTGAACACTTCTACTTTTGTTAAATAAAGCTTTAGGAATGGTGATTAGAAAGTATAAATCTTGAAAAAAAAGTCCAAATTGGACTCTTGTACTTTCGTTAACAAAAATTTTGAGAAAGTGACAATTAACTTTTTTTAAATTTATTACTGAACACCTAGTCTCTTGTAAAAAAAAATTTTTAAAGTTGCGTTTGGAAAAACAGTATACATTCATTATTGTAAACTTTACACATTTAAAAGAAAAATATGTTTCTTTGGAAATTACATGGTTTACAACAATTTGGGCATTTATAAACTGAATCTATTTCTTCTGTGGAAAGTGTACATTTTACAACGGTGTTAGCATGTACTCACGGAATTCATAACTGACTTCTACTTCTAAATATTTCTATATTGTATAAAATTACAAGATTATAATACTAAAGTAAAACTTTTTACAATGTTGAAAAATACACTCTCAAGTGCCCATACATTGTTTAATCGCGTTGTGCATCCTACACGGGACTTTGCAAATGTACATTACAGAAACTTTCTTGTTGATCTGAAACATGGAACTACACAACGTTACAAGTCTCATCAACACAACAAGAAGTCACACAGACATGTGTCTGTATATGAAATCAAGGTTTCTCAAAATAACTTGCTCAAAAAGCATACTGGTTCAAGCAACAAGCTGCAATTTAAATTAGGCTTGTCGTTTTTAAAACCTGACAACGTATATGTGGTATACTTATGTAGTTTTTCCGTGTACTACAATTTTAAACTACTGCAGAGTCGGTTTTCAGCTACAGAATTATTTTTTTACTAAGGTCAGGTCATACGTTTCGGAAAAGCTAGAAGAGAGATTTTATGGCACTTTATGTAACTGTAATAACATGAAAACTGTATGTCAGGGGTTGTCTCCCATTATTACACCTGAGACAAGCAGCAGTGGACGGGTGAGTTCGGTTTACAAATGCCAAAAGTGTTGTAAATTGTACATCTTTTCTTTGAAAAGTGCACAGTTTACAACACGTGTGGTATTTGTGAATCGTATCCATCCGCCAAGTGGATATTGCAAATACACTATAACCGTTTGTATAACCTTCAGTGGGCGTCATTTACCACGCTAATCACTTGCACGTGCACCATACTTACGCAGAAAATAGGAGAAAAATAGAAGAAAAAATAACTTCGCCGTAATTAACAGTATAACACTTCATTTATGGACCAGGGCCCCGTTCCGCAAATCGACCGTTGGCTGAGATGATCGTAAGTGCTAAAATATAACATTAGCTTACAACTATCGCAGCGCATAGATCGCTTTGGAACCGGTGCCATTCGACACCGGTTCCAAAGCGTTTATTTCACCTACGACCTGTCGTCACCCTATGATAAGAAACAACTCCACCGGACATTTACGAATCACGTATGATCAACTTGCAACAGTTACACATCTTGTTACAATATCTCCATTATGTTCCATGGGCCCCGTTCCTCAAAGTTATCTTAGGCTAAGTTAATCGTAAGTGCTAAAATATAGCATTGGCTTACGGCTATCGTAGCGCAGAGATCGGTTTGGAACCGGTGCCGAATGGATAAAAAACAACTCCACAGGACATTGTTCCAAAAATCAATATGATCAACTAAACTTCTAATCTTTTTAATGAATGGGGCACTGGACAAATAGCCTAGATTACTTCGCTTTCAGTTACGCAACACTAAAACCAGCAACAAAGTGCTTTCTTTTTTAAAATTCTTTTTCAACAAATTACAACAAGATAAGTTGAAAACAGCACAAGATAATCACAGTTTTCAGTCCAATAAACTCAAAATTAAATTTGGAAAGTTTAAAAACTTTATCTACTCCTTTTCTCCCTTTAAAATTCTGATATCGATTGTGTATATTTAACCTTAAACTTTTTCCGATCTCTACCAAATCTAAATAACGATAAATATACCAACATAAACAGTTTTGTGCGCTTGTTTACAGCTGAAATAGATGAAGGAACTTACAGAGGCACGTGTTCTAGAGCTAAACACAGAACACCTGAACGTGACATGCACCTGGCGAACATTAACCCTTTGGATGCCAAGCTCAACATTTGTCCGTTTCAATGTCCAAACACAATTCTAAATAGGCACTTGGAATCCCACTCTGTAATAATTGATTTAAAAGAGCTACTGTTGGACAAATTATCACAGAATAGATTTTCAACAGCACAAGGTAGTCACAGTTAATCTTACTACTAAAATTAGTCCGAGATCCAAGGGATAAGCATCCCGGGTCCCCGTTCCTCAAAGTGTTCTTAGTGTTAAGATGGTCGTAAGTGATTTTTTAAACAATGTCCTGTGCAGTTGTTTGTTATTAAAGGCTTACGACTGCTTCAGCGCCGGCATCGATTTGGAACCGGTTGGAAGCGATTGCTACGACAGTCGTAAGTCAATGTTATATCTTAGCATTTACGATCAATTTAGCCTAAGATCGCTTTGAGGAACGGGGCCCAGGTTAGTCGAGCATAGCTCAAAATAGTAAATTTACGATGTCGTAAAACAAGTGACTGACCAGATGGGTTGGCTTACAAATGCTAAACAATTGTTGTAAAATGTGCACTTTCTACAAAATACTTGTTATTTCAAATAACACCTTAAAATAAATAATAATGTCAGACCAACGGATGCTATCGTTGAAAAGGAAATTTGGATAAGGAGCAAACATCCCAATAGTCGGCTGAAGTTTAATTTCGATCACGACTTTGTTGTTAAAATCACAGATGCCTCTTCTAACCTCACATACTAATTGTCTTAACTCTCATAGTGACTAGCTCTACAATATTTCAGTTTTAACGTGAACATTTCAGTTTAAAGCGGCCATTAAAAACACATTCTGTGTTAATTTGTTTTAAAAAGATTAAACGGATCTTTTTAAAAACAAATCAGCACAGGGTGTAGGTTATACGGTAGGTTATGCAGTTACGGTTTCAAATCCTACAAACATCCGTTTGAAACTCTAAGGGTTAAGTATGGACCCCGGGCTTGGGAGGTCACGTGACGAGTTCATGTGGTGGACGATGGACTCCGCCCTGAATCTTATCCCTGCAGATGTTGAATCAACTAGAGGCACCATTGTCTAAAGTTACCCCACCCCTCCCCCCCAAAAAACCTCCCCCGGAACTCCACCCCATTCACACTGAGCACTTACAGAAACGTCCCCTTTAATTTGTACATGTACTCTCAACTACACCTGCTATCAACCTTGATCTAGCCCCTCCTAACCCTTCCATGTTGTAATACAACACTGAGGAATATTACCCTGGACTAATAGGTTATGTTTACAAATACAAACATATTGTTGTAAAAGTTGCATTTTCCAAAGAAAAACAACATTTTCTTTAGAAAATGTAAATTTTACAACAATTTTTGTAGTTGTAAATTTGGTATTGGTAAACTGTATTTTACCAATGAACAATTTGTTTATCTTTCAAAAATACAGATTTAGAATATATTCCACATTGCAGGTATTGTATCACAGTTGGTTTTGAACAGTGTCAGATAGAATGGGTGGCAAACTTTCATTTTCGTCTAACGTGTTAGTGTATAGCTCAAACAATTTTCAAAACGAATAGAACAAAACAAATTTATTTATTCTATTTTTAAAAAGGTCATTGAAATTTTTAAGCATTATTTAATAACATAAGTAAATAATTAAAAGGTATGAAGGACACATTTATATGGTTCGTATTTTTGTTACACAATTTAAGAAACATGGAGGACGAGATAGCGCAGTGGTTAGCGTGCTGGACTTTAGACGAAGAGGTCCGGTGTTCTTATCCCACTCAGGTGTCTCAACGTCATTGAGTTGGAAACCGTTCAACATGCAGTAAGGACATAGTGGAATGCTCTAACATAGTAACACTCTTGGTTCACAGGTATCAGCCGAAGCTCGCAGGCATCACATATTCACCTTGTTAATGCAGGCGTTCCTCCTACAATAAACCTTGCACCGCGATATAACAAAAAAATTGTTAAAAACGGCATTGAATCCTAATTCACTCTCTAACTAAGAAACAGCGAAACATTATACATAGAAGCGGACGTAAAATATTAAAAGTTAACCTTTTAAATGAAGAATTAGTTTCGTGAGTTCACACAACGAACAGTTTAACAGAACAAAGTATTGCTGATCAACAAAGTGCAGTGTTTCCGCTGATTTTGTAAAAGCCAGTCAAAAATATACCAGTCCTACTCACTTTCTGCCGGTCACCATAGTAGGTTACAACTTATTGTGCAAACTAAAGCTTCAATCTGCTTGAACACTGCTGATCAACTGATAGGTAGGAAACATAGATGGCTCATTGCGTTACGTCTCACTCCCCGGAAGGGGAGTGAAACGTAGCGCAATGAACCAAGCTATGCTTCTTAGCTAACTAACTATATATTTCAACTGGACAAAGGGACCGACACACTTAAAATTTACCGGTCTGTTGACACATTGCCAGTGGGTTCGGTGGACAAATACCCAAAACGTTAACTGAGCAATTTATAAAAAAAAAAGAAGTACCAAAGTCGTTGTGAAATAAGCACAGAAAAAACATAATTTCTCTTTAGAAAGTGCACCGCTTACAACAACTTTGTTCTTTTGTCATACCTGGTAAGTTTGTGAGTGAAACAATGTAACCATCACATTACCTCCTACTTAATACAAAGTCCTCGAGCGAATCTGGTAAAGCACAGACCTTCTGCATTAGTCAGTCATACAGACCCAGGAGCACGTACTTCAAACAGCAGTCTCCAAGTCTGGAGTATTTGGACAGGTTCATATCATCTAAGCACGAGCATCTGTCAAATCATTGACAGCAAAGATAGTTATCATCCAAACCTGGGCCCAGTACTTCAAAGCGATCTTAGGTTATGTTGATCGTAAGTGCTAAAATATAACAATAGCTTCAACTGGCGTAACGCAGAGATCGCTTTAGAACCGGTGCCATTCGGCACCGGTTCCAAATCGTTTTTTGCGCTACGACAATGATAAGCCTATGATAAGAAACAACTCCACAGGATATTGTTTCATTAATCACTTACGATCAACTTAACCTAAGATTGCTTTGAGGAACGAGGCCCAGGCTGTGTGTGAGATGAAGCGATGTTGAAGGAGATATCATCACGTTTGATGGGGCTCTGCAAAACCATATTAAAGATCGTGGTTCCAAAGCTATTTCTGCGCTACGACAGTCGTAAGCCAATATTATATTCTAGTACTTACGATCATCTTAGCCTATAATCGTTTTGAGTAACAGGGTTTAGTATAACATCAAGGATTTGCTAGATTTGTGTCACCCCCAACAACAACACCAACAACACCAACAACATCAACATAACTACTAGCCCACCACCAACAACAACAACACCAAAACCACCACCAACAACAACAGTAACACAAACAACATCAACGACAACAGTAACACCATAAAAAAACTCCCACCACCACCACCAACAACAACAACAACAACAACAACATCAACAACATAATACCAGCCCAACAACAACACTAACAAAATCCTTACAACTACCACCCCCAACAACAACACTATCAACATAACTGCCACCACCAACAACAACCACTAACACCATCAACACAACCCCCAACCCCTACAACAACACCAACAGCAACAACAACACCAACACCAACAACAGAACTACCACCAACAACAACAACAAAACTAACACCAACAACACCAGTAGCACAGAGACAACTATACATAATAATGTTTTGTTTAAGTTGCCTTTAATTGGTGATGATAATAATTCTGATAAGGCTCATGGGGGTTCCTGGCTCGATAGTAAATTGTTTACAGTAGAGCCAATCTTCCGGCTAACCCTGTATCGCCATCATATTGTTGTATTTATGTTGCCATGTGCGCCTCTTATGCCAAAAATATTAATGTCCTGTTCCGTTCTGTTCTGTTCTGTTCTGATCAAGTACTCGGCTGTCATTAAACGACTATATTATCTCCATTTTATTACAACACATGACTGCTCACACCTTCACGCAAAGTCGATTTTTCCTACATGTAATTTAATAGCTCCGCTCTATCAAATAACACGTTATCTCATATATACCATCAGTAGCAGGGAAATTAATCACGACAGTATCTAAACGTGATTAATATTTATTTTTTTATTAAAACTCTAGTGTTCTTTTGAGTGAGGGGTGTCAGTGGTGTTAATGTTTAAAAACGTCTTGCTGTGCTCATAGACAGCGCAGTGAACTAACGGTTCCGTCGTTGGTTTAATAGAGCACAATATGTGACATGTACACACAAGAAAACAAATTCAGGATGTCAACACATTCTATGTAGTAACCACTTCGGACTGTTGTCTTCCGGTCACGTGATCTACTGCCCCTGCCATGAAACCTCGTAAACTCCTTAACTTGGCATGAACTATTTGAAGATGCACTCATACTAAGCGATATCTATATGTCGAGGCAGGGAGACTTAGTCACTAACCGATCCAGAGAAGCGATCTGGTCTTGACCCAGCGTTACCTCGGGGACCAGATCGTCAGAGAAGTTGTTTTGTTTTAGGGCGAAGGAGCGGGAAACCCCAGGCCCCCGTTTCACAAAGACGCCATAACTTTACGACGTCGTAAACCATGTCACTGGCTTAATTGATTTGGTTTCCAAATGCAAAAATCGTTGTAGTGGTTTTTTTTAGAGTGGACGGTTTACAGTTGTTTTTTGCATTTGTAAACCAAATCCATTAACCCAGTAATAAGTTTTTCTTTCGAAAGTGGACAGTTTACAACGCTTTTGTGCATTTGTAAAC
>JAULCD010217056.1:0-10546 GCA_032361085.1 Calliostoma canaliculatum
TTAGATTAGACAGTAAACACATACTAGATTAGATTAGACAGTAAACACATACTAGATTAGATTAGACAGTAAACACATACTAGATTAGATTAGACAGTAAACACAACCTAGATTAGATTAGACAGTAAACACATACTAGATTAGATTAGACAGTAAACACATACTAGATTAGATTAGACAGTGAACACATACTAGATTAGATTAGACAGTAAACACATACTAGAATAGAATAGACAGTAAACACATACTAGATTAGATTAGACAGTAAACACATACTATTTTAGATTAGACAATAAACACATACTAGATTAGATTAGACAGTAAACATATACTAGATTAGATTAGACAATAAACACATACTAGATCAGATTAGACAGTAAACACATACTAGGTTAGATTAGACAATAATAAAATATACATTTTCAAATATCTTCCCAAATGTTCATTAAAAATCCTCTATGACTTCTGAAGCTTTGGTCCCCACACTTGTAAAAATTAATTATTACAATTTTTCAAATTAAAAATGTTGATATGTGACTTAATTTGTTTAGGTTCATGAAACAATACTTTATTAATTGTAAGTTCAGTGTAAATACTTGTTTTACAAACCGATCAACCATTTTGTCATTAAATACCAATTTAATATCCATTCTTGGGTTGTGAAATGCATTGGCCTTGCATAAAAGTAAACTTTTGCATGGAACAGATGCTTTTCTGTAGCAGTTGCGTTTTTGTGACTTGATTCCATACATGTACTAGAAATTGAGTACATGTTGGTGTCTAAAGGAGTTTCAGCCCCCATGCAAAACCTGAAAGCCCTAATTAAGTAACTAAAGAGTGTGCGCTGCAATATCATTAAAGATAGAACTACTTCACATTGATAGTGGTCTGAGGCCAGCTATCCTGTGTTCTAAAAACCCAGACCTTCATTACAACCAAACCCCCCACACCCCAACCAATTACTATTCTCCTATGCTGAGCAATCTCTCTCCTCCTACTGCAACCAAATCTTTTAACACCCTAAGCTCCTAAAATGCTTGTGTCTAGCTGCTTTCCTTCTGTCATTTCATTACATTGTAGGTTGCTGAAAGGCATTCATCCATTTCATTCTGATGTTGAACAGCCTGACCAACAGGCTGATATTGACAGGGAGATATGCCAAGTTAATGGTTAAAACACACAATTTTCTCTCTAACCTCAGACTGTTTGGCATTGCAGTGTCAAAATCATCTAAATTGCAACAATAATAAATAAACTGAGTAATTGAGAGAGTTGGGATTTAAAAAAAATTCAATTATATTGCGGTGGCAGGGTTTATATCAGAAGGAAAGCCTGCATTACCAATGTTATTATGTGATGCAATGAAACCTGTGAATTTCGGCTAGTACCTGTCAGAGAATGACGCAAAGCCCCCTGGGCAGGATTTGAACCCTGGACCTCTTGGTCCGAAGTCAGCACGCTAACCACTGTGCTATCCCGCCCCCCAAATAAACTCAAGTTCAAATTTTGTCTGTTATTTTCTTTATCTAAGAGTTGTTTCATTTCACGTTTAACTGATTGAGCAGTCAGTTAAACTCCATATAAAATCAAAGAAGTTGAAGCTTATACACTATCACAGCCAGAAGTAACTCTTGCATTTTAGAACCTACAGACCTCCCATGATTCTGGCTGCTCCACATCCACTCCACCCTCAGAGAAATAGTGGTATCTGCCACAAGTAGTGCGGGCCAACTCATACAGGAAGCGATTTGCTTCTGTGTCATTGCAATTGAAAGATATTGTATGAATTGGCACTTGATGTTTCATCTGTACTTGGGCAAGTATAGATTTCGGAGGCTGAAATAAAGCAAAATAAATGTGAAAACAAATGCTCGTCGAGTCTGGCAATGTTTTTCAAAAAGGCTACTGACATACTGAGATGATGGTTCAACCCATGTGCAGTCTAAAAATAGCATGTTCTTACTAAAAATCACTTCTTTAGCCTTCATTAGTGAAAGTTGCTGACCATACAAGTACTGTATTATGGGACAAAAGAAAATATTGCTCCAAATTTGGAAAAGTTTAATGTCACAAACCAGTTAATTAAATTATAAATATTTCAGGAGTTAAAAATTGAAAAAAGCCCTTAAAATCTACACTGGATTTCATTACAGAAACTAAATATGAACAAATTATACTGAAAGTTGGTAATATCATTTAGGAAGTAAACTGTACATTTTTATATTATAAATATAAATTATACATTAATAGCACATCTTATCCCGATATAGTCCCTGCTCAAGAGTGCCCAGTCAAATGCTCTTTTGAAGAGGATATGGTGTTCAGGGCAGATAAGAAGCTGCTGACATCCTCAGATCTCCTGACATCTGCTGGAAGCTTGTTCCACAGAATCGCACCAGCTCTGCTGAAAGTTCTGTTCCCGTAAGTTGTGGTCCGGGCTGGTGGCTCTATCATCTCTTGTTGGCATGCAGATCTCAGTGCTCGTTCTGGTTGATACAACCATGTGAGGTCTTGAAATTACACTGAAGCCAGACTATAAAGCGATTTGAAGACAAACAACAGCAGTTTGAAAATTATTCTTGGTCTCACTGGTAGCCAATGTAACTTTCTGAGGACCCGCGTTATGCGGTCATGCATTTGTGTGATCAGTGTGGCAGCTGTATTTTGTACTGTAATTTGTCTAAATGCTGCTGCTGTTACAAATGCATAGAATAAGCATTCGACAGAAACTTTATCTACATATCTGCTAATTTGTCTGATATTCCTGATTTGGTCGTATGCATTTTTGCAGATATTGCTCACACGGTTTTCCAAGCTGAATGTTGAGTTAATGATCTAACCCAAAACTTGTGCTTAACTGTTTGGTATGACAATACTGTTTCCTATGTGTAGCGGGAACTTGTAACTTGGGCTGCATTTGTTGTGAGCTGATGATCAAAATTTCAGCTTTGTCACCATTCAATGTTAGGAAGTTTGTTGTCATCCAACATTTGATGTTAACAATGCAGTTTGTGGTTTTTTTATTGTCTCACTAACCGATGATGGTGACAATGGTTTGAAGCCAAGATAGAGCTGTGTGTCATCAGCATACAGGTGAAAACCACGAAACCTTTCACAGCGAGACAGATACTCAGAGTGGGACCTTAAGGTGTCTTGACGAACATAGGTGGACAAGATAGTCTGCCACTTTAAGCCCTTAGACTTGGCATACATTGTGAAACTAGTCCACTTGTCATCGTACAAATCACAAATCATTTCCGGCTTTTGCCACTGCGTTGGCCGCTGGAACTGAACACCCCTTCCGGATCAGGGCGGCTTTGAGCAAACCCAGGCGTGAAGCCTGTAGTTGTGAACCTCCACATGAAAGTGATTGTAGTGTGGGTGTCACAGCAGATTGGGCTACAGAGGTATCTCGAGAAGCTGAAACCTTGTGAGCTCTAGAAAGTCCAGGAACCAGACCCTCGCAAGCCAGTAAGGCATGACCAAAAGAAGTGTCAAGGACCCTTGGTACATGTACAGTTGGAGGAAACATGTACACGACCAGGTTCTCCTAATAAAATCGCGAGAGCATCGTGATTTTACGTTTGAGGGTCCGGGAACGATAACACCAACTTTAGAAGTCTCATGTTGAGGAAAGTCGGGAAAAGGTTGACGTCTGGCGACCACAGGTGTTCGGTAACGCCCTGTCACTCAGTTATCACTCGGTTGGAGATATGATATACGATATTTTTCAATCAGGCTGTCATCGCAACTGAATGGAGTCCATGAGAGCGAAAAACTTCAACTTCTGGTCTAAGAGAGCCTGAAACCTTGTTGACATCTATCAGTTGATGAAGGAGACCACCACGGTATTGTCTGACGCTATCATCAACGAGCGGTGATGCAGCTGCTCTGACCAGTGTCGGATCGCTCGTAAAACAACCTCGAACTTGAGAATGTTTATGTAAAGACGCTTTTTCGGAACAGACCACATGCCAAAGACCTGTTGGTCGAATGGGCCCCCTAACTTTCCCTTGAAGCATCCTTGAACAGATGAAAACAGAAAGGTGGCTCTCTCAAGGAGACACAGCCTAAGACTTTTGAGCAGCGTGTCCACCACTTGAGGTACTGTTTGAGGTGACCCAGCAAGACCATCACTTAGCTCGGAAAGAGTAAGTGTGGGTGGTAAGTGCGGCCCCGAAGAGTTAGATCTAGTTGCAATAAGAATTATTCCGGTCTCTGAAGTGCCTACAACCTATCGACCAGAAGAGAGTCCTGATTGCTTGCCGATTTAGGCACTCCACAACTGGCTTCATGACCCATGTAAATATTAATAGGGCCGAGAAAATGTGAGTTATTGTTTAATGCTGCTTGGGCATTATTACAGCCATGAGCAGCGACACTGGCGACAATGAAGTCTCTAGTATACGAACCGTCAAAACTTTTGGCAGTCTTGACAAGATAGACGTCTGAAGAAAGACGTCCTGAGGGTCAATTTTCACCAGGTAGTCTTCCAGCTGAACTAACCTGCTTAGAGACGCCAGAAAGACCATGGAGAAGTCTGCTGGTCTCTCAAAGTAACGAGCTTTGAAATCCTTAAGGTTAAATATCAACTCCATTTTCGGGGATCCGTGATGAGCGGTGGTATAGCCATTAAGGTTGGCACGTAACCTTCACCTAAGAGTCCCGATACAAAGGAGTTGCCCAGCGACCCCCCATCGGGACATGGGGAAACAACACATCCAAGGGGTCAAAAGTTGTCAATGACGGCAAGCAATCACTTCCGACCTCCCCTCTTAGAGTTGGCCTTGCCACAGGAAGGTTTTGACTTCTGGAAGGAGACCTTCCTTTGATCCTGGGCTGAGTCCCTTGAGCCACCAAAGGCTTTCTACACTAAAGCCTTCTGCACTGGAACTTTGAAACCACATTCTTAATTTGACCGATGGACTCCCACAAATAGCTCAAAAATGAAAGGTTTTTTGCCTTGACCATTACCATGAGGTTTGCAGTACAGAAGGACATTCAAAATTATTAGTCGAGTGACATTGTCACAGCTATGCCGTTCTTCCTGGCAATGTTGTCAAGAGACTGATTTTGGCTTATTATGAATTTCTTTCACCTGGCTGACATCGTTGTTAGTGCAAGTTGCTAGTTTATCTCAATTGACAAATCTACAGTTCCATGGCGGTTTTTGTTACAAGCCAAAAAGATATAGTATGAAGGCGTACATGTTGTGCGACTCCACCAATGGATATTTTTGCGAGTTTAAACTCTACACGAGAAAAAGTGACAATGTGGCAAGTGAAGGTGGCATCATCTACAACTTGCAGGTGATGCTATAAAAACTACTTGGGCAAGGGTTATTTACAATTTTTATGGACAATTTGTACCTGTCTTCCTGTTTGTACATGAACTTGCTGTGGTATGGCGCTGGTGCCACAGGAACTTTGCGAATAAATAGAAAGAGTTGCCCGCCTGAGATGATGGACAAAAAGCTAAAAAAAGGTAAAACCTACACAATGCACAATAGAAACTTGCTTCTCATGAAATACCAGGAAAGGAAATCTGTCTATCTCTTGAGCACCTAAGAAACCAACGAGTTTTAGCTTACTGGGAAGAAATGCAGAGTTACTGGCGAGCCAATCAAGAAACCAAGTGTGGTAAATGCCTATGATAAGTACATGAGTGGTTTTGACAGAATCGATCAGATACTATCGTATACTCCTTTCACTACCAAACAATGAAACCACCTGTTTTCCATTTGATAAAAATATCTCTTATGAACTCATTCATCTTGTACAAAGAAATCACTGTTGCAGAGAATGTACAGAGGTGAAATTGTAAAGTCACTGATGAGGTCAGCGATGCTAAACGAATTCAAAGTTATTGGCTTTCAATAGCGTGCTGGACATCACCGCTGCAACAACAACAGCGTTTCATGTGTTCATAGACCTATGCTTCAAAGTTTAGCACACTGTGCACGAATGTAAAAAAGAATGCACTCAACTAAAGTATGAAGACAATGTTATCAAAGAATCTACACTGCGAGCCAGCCCATCTGGAGCTTGACTCCTTAGCCATCGCTATTGAGAAGAAAAAACCCCAAAACATGCCAAAAGTGACAAAAAGTAATAACAATTACCAGGAATTTTCACAATTTCTCCATCACCGAGAAGTTTAACTATTTTTCTATCAATTTCATCAGTCATTTGATCAATAATACCGGCATCCTGGCAATACTTGTAATGAGTCGCTGAAAAGATCCTACTTTTGCGACAAATTTCCCCAGGTGTGTGCCTCAAATTATTTCATGACTCACACATAAGGGTTAAGCGCTGGCAAGTTTGATGTGGCACCTTCTGTGGAGTGTGACATTTCACAGACGATACAACGATTTGTTTCTCTGCCTCAGAAAAAAACTCATCTAAAACAGTTGATGGTTGGCCACAATACAACCTGTCCAAAGAACAAGGAGCTCGTAATAACATGCAAATGTGTCGCTCGGGAATAGACTAGTTGGAAAAAAGCCCCGTCTTCTACACAACGTGAGCTGTGCTGACAAGTAATGGGTATGATCTATAGCATCTTTGATATAGCAATGCATAAATGAGAACATGGCTATTATGTAATTTTCCTCTTCAGTAAACTCATTTTTAACACCAGGGTGGAGGTAGCGTATTCCTGTAAAAGCTTACTTTGCATAAGCATGTCGCAGTCCAGGTCCTTTTGGACTGATCGTGTGTAGGGTTTGTCATGCAAAGGGTCCGAACCGTAGTTTGCCCGAATGCTGCCAACGAAACCGCTGATGCAAAAAAAGGAATCCATGTTTATGAAAGGACATCAGAGGTGGGAGTGAGACTGAAGTTGAAGAATCACTAATACAGAACCTTTCAGCTCTAGGCACAGAATTGTAAGGTGACAAAAAAAACTTTGCCATAAAGCCAACTACCTCACTCTCCCGGATAGAACAAGGTTCGCTACCCATTACAATAGTATCTGTGACTAGCACAGTGGGCGGGTGCAGGAACATCAGGTGCCGAGGTCGAAGGGGCAGGGATTGTAGTTCCTAACTCCTTCACCTGGGTGACAGCTGGAGGTTAATACTCCATAAAAGCCTAATATTGCTTTATCATCTCAGCTGCTGAAGGCATTTACAGAGGGGCCAGTGTGATAATAACAACTGTTGGAAGCTGACTGGACAATGTCAAGTCGTCATCTGACGAAATCAAGAGCATAATCGAGAACAATCCTGGTGAGATCGGCGACTGGAGCGTGATTGGGATTGAGATCGAAATCGAGAGTAGCATGACCCGGAGTCAGCACAATCCTTCCTTCAGAATCAATCATGAGAGCGGTGTCGAGATCATGCCCGACCAACATCAGATGAAGCAGAAGGAACTGGCGTGGGTTTCTGAACAGAAGGGGCCAGGAAAAGGGTGGTTGAGTAATCTTCTTTAACATGACAAGTAAGAAATATTTTCAGACGTTGTAAAGATGAATTCTGCCGCTTAGGGGATTCCCACTGGAGGTAAAATCTGACTCCTGAGTCCTGGGAATGATGGGAACGATGATCAGAGTCACAGTTATTGATCAGCTTGACTGTAATTGTCAGAAACTCTATGGGCCAATTTATATTTCTTGTCAGATTCCCTTTTCGCAAGAGCTTTAAAGTAAAGTGAAAAATTTATGTCTGATAAATGGTTACAGTCAGTACAGTGTTTATCTGTAATACAGTCACCAAAACCTAATGTCAAAATGCAGTCATGACACCGAAAATGAGGGTTGACCAACGATAAAGTATGAAAACAACCAGCATAAACTTGCTTAGGCGCCATGTTGACTGTCAAATCAAGTGGCCCCAAGCTAAGTCAATACAACGTGTCAATTTCCACAAAATCTGCAAACAGCACTAAAAACCAAAATGGCAGATGACACAGTATATTCCGTAAGAAAAAAAGGCATTCTTAGAAGAAGAAGAATCCAATAATGGATAATTAGCATGAGCACTGAAATTTGCTGACCTCACGGCACACAACTTCAAGAGGTGAAAGTCAATTTTGCCAGGTTACTAATATTAAACTTCCGATGAAGTTTATTCGGAGCCTATTGAACATTGCTAAGCAAAAGAAAATGGTTTATATAGAATTATTAAAACATTCCCTAAATTGCAAAAGGTACATCTTCAGTACTTGATCCAATTACATGCCAAGATTCATTTCAAAATACTCAATATTTTTTAAGATATGCTCTGGAAACGAAATATATGAATAAGAATAGATGGACAAATGGACAGTCAGACCAGATGACTATATCCCTCCCCCCCATTATATGCCTGGGGAATAAAAACCTGAAATATTTACATGGATAACTGAATCTGTGAAACAAAACATAGATACTGACCTGATCTGGACGTCCATCTGTAAGTAGGTACATAGCCTGTGTGCGCGAGTCCTGAAGAGCCTTTGTGATGGCAGCATATGTATTTGTGGAGCCCCAACAGGTGAGGCCCTGGACCCAGGCCCAAGCACTCTGTAGGTTCCTTTCAGTCACCTCCACCAGCTCATCTCGCCATGAACAACACTTACTGTTAAAACTTACAAGGTTGAATTTTTTCTTGTGTCGTAGTTGCTCCTTTAGAAACAGAAATTAAAAACTATTTTGAGCCGCACTTTTATACCAACATTTGATTTAACAAGAGTCATCAGAAAGATGAGGTAATATCTTTGTGGAAAAAACAACATCATTAACCCTTACTCTGTGGGATAAAAAATGCTCCGGATACTTTTGTCTTGACATTGACAGCGCAATTGTTTTCTCCGGAATTTATTTCGGGAGGTATAAATTGATATTTCCAGGAGCACTCGTCAGTAGAATTTGTGAAAAAATATGACCTTTTCAGTGGTGCAATATTCATATTACTGGGATCAATCGATTGATTGACCAAATCAATGGTAAAGATGGTCAAACCATCCAGTGACGGCAAATTTAGGGGAATTCTGGGCCATTTAATTAATTTTTTTATCGCTTTTTACATGGATATAAAAAAGTCATAATATGACTTATGCATCATGTTATATTCGAGGCTCATGATTCCACACAACAGCATATACATATAATATAATATTCGTTTTTTACTCGGCGACAAGCTTCAGACATTACAACAAAGTATTTTTTTACCCAATGACAAATTTATTCACAGCAATTAAAAATTATGTTTTATTTTTCTTTTATATCTAGTTTTCTTCATTTTCAGAATAGTTGGCTTCTTCAAGGCATATAGTGATTTCATACACGTTATATGTGCACTACGTGTTTGTAAAGATCCCATCTTCTGGCAACATTCTTAAAAAAAACACCAAAACTTAAGAAAATTCTATGAAAATATCCCCCAAAATTTTTTTTTACAAATTTTTTTAAGGAAGAGAAAATACAAATATATGCAATTCAAAATATGTTTTGCATACAAGATGTTTTCTCTACAGTATCAAAGAGTGACATTTTTCATAACACAGCAATATACAGTAAACCAATTTTGTTTTTCACAAAGGGAAAAATTATTTAAGTCCACCGTCAAAAAAGCCCAAAATTATTCTCAATCCAAACACGCTGTACGGCCTTCCGTGTCACACCATGGACTCACTGCAATTTATAATCAGCAAGCTAGGACTTCCACTTTGCGCTGCCGGGTGGTGCAAACCCAGAACAATTGCGCACGGTAAAGGTTAACATCAGAGTCCAAGTCAAACTTATATCAATGATAAACCAAAACATTTAAAAACAAAAAGTCCCTAAATTGCAAAAAGCACAGCTACAGTACTTTAACCAATTATGTATCAAATTTCATTTAAAAATTAAACGATTTTTCGAGATCTGCCCTGGAAAGAAGACCTGCTCCATTCAGGGTCAAAGTTAAACTTGTTTTCATGGTAACCAAATAATTAAAAAACAAAAAGTCCGTAAATATCCAAAGCACATCTACAGTACTTGATCCAATTATCTACCAAGTTTTGTTTAAAAACATTGAACAGTAGGGGGTTTTGCGCCCTTTATGAACATTGATGTGTGTGGGACGCAAGATTCTACATCCGGTAAATCCTTGCCATCTGTCTTCTGATCAAAGTAACATTGTAATTGACATTTTTATGCCATTGAGAAAGTGACAAACAGTGGCATTAAAACCAGCATATGAAACATAGCTGGTATACATGGTTGTATAACTTTCCCATGGTTAGGAAGGTTGTGAAGGACAGCTGTCCATTGAGGGGGTACTAAAATGCCTGCTAAGCCTTGGTGCGTTTGATACCATGTGTAGGAATGTTGTCAGCTAATACTCTATGAGGGATGCCAAGCGATGGTTGCAGGGAGTTTCAGAAAACAACCTCAGTAAATTTAAGGTGCCTGATCCTGAACCCCATAGGAGGTGGTAACGAGAGAAAAGTAGGTACCGTATATTACCGAGTATTGGCCGAACCCACATATTAGCGAACCCTTTTCTCAGACCCCCAAAACGAGGTAAAAATCAGTGAACCCAGATATAGGCCGAAGTGCCAAGTCGACCCCCCATAAC
>JAULCD010217165.1:0-10546 GCA_032361085.1 Calliostoma canaliculatum
CCGGGAGCTCGGCATCACTCTCAGCAGTGGAGAACGGTTCCACAGGGCTGTGAGGATAGGGTGCAATGCTAGCATCACCCTTGGTTCGTCAGTACTAGTCGAGACTCGCAGGTTTCACAGAGCCACACTAGGTGTTCCCCCCTACTGTAAAATCTGACCGCCGTGACATACATACATACATACATACATACATACATACATACATACATACATATTTAAACAGAACATTGCTAATTTGTGTGGCCAAAAACCAAAACCTGTAAGACACTGTAGATATTTGTTCAATATCCGATTATTGTTGAAATTATTGCAATTATCGTACAAGCTGAAACACTTCGAAAATATGTAGACATATAAACAAATTAGTATATTTTTAAAGATTTTATATAATATGACACTGTTTTGGTATTTAAAGTAAATAGCCTCCGTGGTATAGCGGTAGAGTATTTGCTAACACTTTAAAAATAAAATAGAAATTTATTTAGCGGATTCCCATTAGTTTGATGGGATTTCCATAGGAAATCTCATCAAACCAATGGAAATCCGCTGTATAATTTCTATACATGTACTTCAGTGTCAGAGGCCGGTAACACACCGTCTCATCGCTGTCCGCGAGGGAAGTGTCATCACCAGAAGTCTTTACGGTGTCGTCAGAAAATAGTAAGTTTGACACGCGTGTGCGCCTAATAAATTGATCATAACTAATGTTGTATTCAATCTAAAATACCACCAATAGCACAGTTTTAGACCTACTTTTTCTAAAATTGTACATACACCTTTTTTATGCAACAGAGATGTTTTTTTTCATAACGTTTTTATAAAATTCATGTCACACGTTCGGTGTAATTTAGCAGAACTTGTCAAAATAAGGGCGTCTAAAATGCAGATGAAAGAACATTTCACTAAAATGCAAATACAATTAGTTATACGAACTATTTATTGAAATATATAAAATGGATTATTGAGGACATCGTACACAGCAATTCATTACATCATTCGTATAACTAATTTTATTTGCATTTTAGAGGCCCGTATTGTCACAAGTTCTGCTAAATTACATGGAACGAGTGACATGTATTTTATAAAAAAACGTTATATAAAAAACCCAGTTCTATTGCATAGAAAGTTGTATTACACTTTTGGAGGAAGTAGGTCTAAAACTGTGTGGGGATATTTTAGATTGATTACAACACTAGTTATGGTCAATTTATTGGGCGCACACGTGTGTGAAACTTACCATTTCCTGATGACAGCGTACAGACTTTCGGTGAGGACAGCGATGAGCGGTGTGGGTAACATTGGTGAATGTTCACCTGATGAAGGAGCAAGCATATGCCCTGAAATGCCATGTTCGTACAAAGTTGACATCAGCAAAATAAAATGCATTGTAAACTTATTTCCATTTTATCAGGAAATTATGTACACATGAATAACAAAAAAATACACATACTTTTCAAACCGTATTTCATTGTCAGAGTCGTCAAAGCAAAACTCCAAGGTACTTTGAATTTTTGCCACGATGTATTAAAATATATGTAGTAATGCAACAAGCACCTGTACTGCAATGTGTTTCACCTGTTGATTAATGTAAATTTCAAATCATTAACCCTCCTTGTGCTTAATTGAATTTTATTAAAAGGACAATACGCACTTATCTTTAAACAGTTTTACCACGGGAAAATTGTTCAACCGTCTTGTGAAAAATGATGACACTAGGATTAAACAACCTGCACATTAAACTAGCATAGTGAATACAACACTTGCCTCTTGCGTTTTAAGTGTCAATTACTTTTTTTTTAGTCGATTACTTCTTTTTTTTAAATCAATAATTGTTGTCACATAAAAACAGCATAGATAAATAGTAATCCACTACGTTACAGCTATGTAAACAATGATGATTTGCCTCGATTGCAGCTGGGATATGGGCTGGGCTTGTTTCACAAATATATCGTCAGCTGATATTCATGTCAGTCAATAGTACTTTATACTCGTTAATGATTTCTATTAAACACACAAAGAGAGCTAAGGAACGAAACGGTGTTGTCCCACAATGGTGAAGCTCTCATAAAGCTAAGATGTGTTAACTTTCATCTTAGCGCTCTCGTTACGAGAGGGCTAAGATGAAATTTAAGACATCTTAGCCTTACGGCGGCCTGGGCAATAATCCATATTAGAGTACAGGTGTTGCTATAATACCCAATTCTTGTAATTTTTACAACATTTTGAAATTTATACCAAGCAAAATTAATAATGCCACAATAAGTCATCTGATATTTTGTTTAAGTGACCATGTGTTTTTGTTATGTGCACTATGAGTTTGTTTTCAAATGCGTTAATGTGAACATGTATAATTTCAATGTGCAATATTGGTGTAAACTGGCTGCTGCATGAATTAGTGTTCCATGTACACTTGGAATCTTATTGTTCAGATCATGTCATTACTTTTGTTGTTTTGTTCCAGACCTCCGCAATTTTAGGCTAGGCTAATCGTAAGTGCTAAAATATAACATCAGCTTATCACTGCCGTACCACAGAGATCCCTTTGAAACCGATGCCATTCGCCACCGGTTCCAAATCCATTTATGCACAATGACAGTCGTATGTCAATGACAAGAAACAATTACAGAGGATATTGTTTTAAAAATTACTTACGATCAACTTAGTACTGTATAAGATCGATTTGGGGAAAGTAGTCCTAGTTCTTGTTCCTTGGACCTTTTTACCCCAAAACGTGCACGTTTTATTCCACGAGGCCTGCATGTGTGCAAGAATAAAAGTTTCAATCCATAAGTGGTCACAATCAAGGACAATAACTCTTCACGGTCATTTGTCAAGGAGCCATAACTTCGTCACTGGCTGTCTGAATTAGTACCATTGGAAAACCCAAACAATTTCCAGTAAGTTTCAAGCTGTCCGATAAGCGGCACAGTCAGCCGTTTTAACGCTAAAAATTATTGTTCAAACCCTAATTTAAAATCTTTTTGGTTTTTGGTTTGCATTTCCATTTTTGTTTTAACTTTTCAAACTTTACATTTACATCAATTTCTATATCACTTTGATTTGTTTGGGTTATCTTTCTTTTTAATGCAATTTCGGGACATCATAACCAGCCCTGTAGAAAAGACTACCCACAAAATATAAATATAAAAAGTATCAGACAGGATCTTTAAATAGCAGATCCATGCCGACACAAGTTCCCACAATGGGAGCGGACTGTAGCAACCACACCACACAGAGTCTAGCTATAAACTAAATATGGAGTGCTGCGACAAAGCCTATTCCCAGGTCGTTGCGCATACATTAAACTTCAACATTAACCTGGTTGATAATTTCTGAAGACATTTCTGTCTCAACACATTACCCAACGTCTGTTCCTTAAATCTAATCAGTATTGTTGAGATTCTAAAGCCTACAACCTTTACAAACGTTTCATGGTATGTTAGAAAATTAATGCTAATCAATTATTTGAAGAGAAATGACCGTCAACAAGATAATATGTTTGTTGTCTTCAGGCTACGACATGATTGCATGGTAAGTATACTCATTAAACGGCCAGACAATGGGATTAGGTTATTCAACCAGTGTATGCCAAAGGAGACTAGAATCTAGCTTATGCAAATATTACTGATTCACGAACAAACCTTGCCTGGAGGTGCAGACTTTATTGACAGAATGTCTTCAGAGAAGCATAAAAGAAGACACTGAAACTGAAACGAGTTAAACAAAAACATAAGTGCTTCTTGGAAGTTTTCAGGATAGTCACAATTAACAGTTCAAGATTATTTGTCACCCAAAATATTGTTTTGATGCATGTTATCTAAGTCTGAACCAAACAGAAAATCAAAGACAAATGTTGTTTTATAAAGATAAAAATAATCTTGAATTTAAAAAACCCAATTAATTAAATATTCTTGCGTTGTACTAGATACGTCCAAAATCAGGAAAGGATGTTTATTTATTACCCGAAACTGGCTTCCACAGGAGATCTTGTTGTGTGAAGGCAATAATTACCAACAAAATATCTCAACAAACACTAGAAAAAATGTATAGAAATTATTCAGCGGTTTTACATTGGTTTGATAAGATTTCCTACGGAAATGTCATCAAACTAATGCAAAACCGCCGAATAATTTCTGTACATGTTTTCCAGTGAGATGATGTCATGTTATTGTAGCGACACCTCGTCGTACTCGTGAAACAATATCATTTTGTACGTTCATTTTGTGGAAGGATGTGTTTGGGTGAAGTGTGTCAAGAAAACTTGCGTGTGATCACAAATGTTAAGCACAATTTCAAAGAAATATTCACCATTTTGTAGAAAAAAAAGGAAAAAAAAGGTGATGGTGAATGAAAAAATATAAAACTAAATATTCTGTAGTACCTGAAAAGGGAGTCTTTGCGACTTGTAAGCTAATCTAAGTAGAGCTGTACTAGGTTACATAATTGACGATTTTGAGGATAATTATTTTCTTTCTCATCCAAACGTTCCACTCTAGACCCACTTCCCGAGTGTCTGGACCAGTTGACTTTTATTTATTCAGATTACAGACCAGATCTCCATTCCCTAGTAATCTTTTAACTAATATAATGACACTACATCTGTGGCGCTCCACCGCTATGCGTAAACAGTGTAGATACCTGCAGGCAATGTAGGTCTCTCTCATATCAGACGTTTTAACCTTATTAATATTTGTCAGAAACTTGAAACCTAACAGCAAATAAGGCCCAGTTTTACTTAAGGATATTGTCTGGACAATCGACAGAAGAGGTAAAGCAAGTATTAATTTGTATTAGATTATTTACCTTGTTAAAGATGTAAAACATTTAGGACAGGACTTTTAACTAAATATTGTTTTAAAGTGTTGTTAGCTTAAAGTATGTACATTAACAGCTATTGTTTGAGTCTGTACCTGTATCTGTTGAGTCTATGGTAAACTCACAACGTGAAATTAACTTTTATTGAAAAGTGTAATTAAGACTATTTTTTTTGTCCGACTAGGTTGATGGGGATTTTTAATCTATCTTAGATGTATGCTTGTATTACATACCACTCAAGAAGAATTTTTATTGTTTTTTTTAAGTACAAAATGAAATGTCAAATGCATGCTAATTTGAACAAGCATAATTTAACCATGCCAGTTTTCATCAAAAATTACAATCGGGTTGTCATTGCGAGAAACAATCTTAATTATGTAAATGACAGGATTTATGGCAATTTGTAAAACGGAACCCTATCAATGTGCCGATAGGGTTGACATACAAAAGCAGATTTTTTTTAATAAACTGTGCACTTTCCAACAAAAATAAGTTTATTGTTTTGAAAGTGCTGAGTTTACAACGAGTTTTCGTATTTATTAACTGAATCCATTGGCTCAGTAAAATTGTTTACGATAGCTTTGTGAAACGGCACCCTAGTCATCTTTCATCATTGTACGTATTAAATCATTTAACGAAGATGGGTTTTGCAGAAGGCATATTAAACTGAAATAAATGCCTATATTAACTGCTGCAAGATGGCCACCAAAGAAAAAAAAGTAAGAGTGGCATAAATTAAGACGATGCTCTTCAAGGGGAAACTAAAACGACCAACGAGAGTTAGTTCAGAGTAAAGCCAGAATGACTGTTTATCACAAGTAGGTTACGGTTTCTCTGAAGTACATGGACATGAACCGTGATGACAGGCTCAAAATTGTCGAGTGGAATTGAATGTTGTAGTGTTTAGCCCTAGGACGCTAAAAGCATCGATTAGATCAAGTGCTGCAACATTGCATTTGCGAGTTTCATCATTACATGATGTTTTCTATCTACACTAGTCTGCGGTTCAAACAGAAAAATTATTGGCTATCGCCTTTGAAAAGTTTAGGGAACAATCTTATGACGACCAACATCTCCGCTAAGACATAAAATAAATTGTATTAATCAAGGCGTTTTGTTTGTGCAGATATTATACGATGTTGCAGTAATGATACTTCAACACATTTTTTACTGTTTTGCCAAACCTTAGGGATAATCTGAAAAAAATAAAATCCAATTTTATGCAGCATAGAGTAGTAAACTTATCTAAACTTAATAAATAAATAAACAAAAATATTTGTTTAATGTAAACATTAACCTTAAGAAAATTTTAAAAACCCAAAACATTAGGACAAGATTGTTGGCATTTGTTCAACAAAATACACGTTTTTCAATCATGATATCCGATACCAAACTGAATTAATTCATTGGATGCTGCGGAATGGCATAAGTGAACTTTTGTGAATGTTAAACGTTCCCCCAAAAATATACAGGAGTTTTGCATGTCAACGTTTTAGTACAAATGTCCACGATGATTCGAGGCATACGCTTGCTCCCTCATCAAGTAAATTCACCTGATGACCAAGCAAGCATATGCTCCAAAGCGACGTAAACATACGTCCTAGAAGTTGACATCCACAAAGCATATGTTATGCTTTACCACTTCTAAATGACCCTCTAAGAACTAAATAGCCTAGGTAGTTTGCTGCTTAATTGCAGCTATCGATGAGGAACAACCAGAAGCTCTTCCACGGGTTATTTCATAACACCATGCTCGCTTAATCAAACCAGATGAGTGTGCAACCCACGACTGACCACTTAGACCTTTGTACTCAATTAGAGGGTCTTGAAGTGCTTGTCTGTCGTCCACTGTGCAGCTCGGTCTAGTGTATTACACTTGTCAGGAACACACATCTATACATGCAAACGTGCAGAAAGATGACGCCTTTTGTTTGATTCTCGATTTGTTTCCAGCGATGCTATATTAGCACGGCACTGTTAAGAGTTCTCACGAAGTCCATCAGTTTCCTGAACGGTTATAAGTATCTGTGGACAAGGCGCAGTCATTTTACATGATCACCCTTAATGTTTGAGACATCTTATGTGTTTTTGTGTTGTAGATTTATAAGTGGCGGGCAGTTTCACAAAGCTGAATTAAATTTACAATGCCATAAACCCTGTCGCATGGACAACTTTACATGCCAAAATGCGTTGTAAATGTGTTTTCCTTTGGAAAGTGCATACTTTGCAAAATAGTGTCTGTATTTGTAAACCCAGTAACATGGTTTACGATGTCCTATATTTACAACAGCTTTGGGAAACGGGGGAAGAGGTATACATTGCTCCTATCTTTTACGTTTCAGTTGTCTAGGAATTTGCTGGCTCATCAAATCAATATTTTATTTTAAAACGAATACCTGGAAGAATTTGATGTTATTATAAAACATATAGGTCTCCAATTATGAAATATTACTTTTTCAAAGAGACACATTGCTATTTAGTAATTCTATACACTGTGGACGCTTTTGACAATATATAAAACCCTTGAACAGCTGACAGCCCGATTCACACCCACTACCGAATCTACTTCACCATCATTCATTGGGGCTAGTTGATCAGGGCCATGTTTCACAAAGCTATCATAAGCTAAGATCGATCTTAGTATTGTTTCTTTATTATCGTTGAACACTACCATTACTGAAAAAAATGTATAGCAATTATTCTGTGGTTTTCCATTGGTTTAATGAAATTTCCAAAGGAAACATTTTTTCGAGTGCATTGAACTCAACATCTAAAATGCAATGCTGATTTTAAGCTCTCTTTTTTAGGCTATGTTCACAAAGCTATCGTATAAAAGCTAAGATTGATATTAATCAATATTTGTTACCTAACCGTTGAACGCTTCCATTGAACCAACACTCAAAGGAAGCTGGAAAGAGAGCAAGGTTTTGTTCCACAAAGCTCTCAAAAGCTAAGATGTCTTAACTTTTGTCTTCGTTATCTTTTTATCGTTACCAAAGCGCTAATATGAACATTAAGATGTCTTAGCCTTACGATAGCTTTGTAGAAATGGTGACATAACTGACTGTGAATGCATTTAGTTGTATGAGATTGTGGTACAATAAAAACAAAAGAGTGGTGTAAGTAGACAAGAAAATCTTCTTTAGCGCGACATACTAACAAAAACCTATGTTTATGAAACTTGCGACATATTACGACCCCATACACGATTGGGGTATATTTTTGTCTGAAGCGCCTACGGAGGTGATAACACATATTTTAAAATAATCGTTTTATGCTGTATTGATAGTTTGTCTTAGAGACAGTCAAAGAGAAAATTATGTGGTGCAAGATAAATATGATCTTTGAATTGCAAATCGAAAGATTGACATTTTTTAATAGAATTTGTCACATCAAATTCTAACTTAGCACTAATACCTGCTACAGTGAAGTACATAGGAATCATAACAAACAAACTGAACGAAACTAATATTAAAAATATATATTTATCAGATTAATGAACACACAATTCTGACAACAAAATGATGAGTAAATTAGCGTTATTGTACAAGGATAACGGCACAAAGGTGAGTAAATTAATACTTAACACTGCTTATAATAACTACGTTCGCTATTCGCAATTGTATGATATATTTAAACAGTTTTTTGTGTGTAGAAAACCTAATTACCCTACCTATCCACAACCGTTAAAAACTAATGCCAACTAAACTCGACTGCTTTGTCTTGTTTAGTACTAGTATCGTCAAGCACAAGAAGATTGACGTTGTATTTAAAGTTGTGTGCAAGGCAGGTTTTTTTTATAAATCAGTGTTAGTTACCAGGGCCCCGATTCTCAAAGCGATCTTAAGTGCTAAAATATAACATTGGCTTATGACTATCGTAGCGCAAAGATTCGGCACCGGTTCTATATTGATCTCTGCGCTACGACAGTCGTAAGCCTATGATAAGAAACAAATCCACAGGACACTGTTTTAAAAATCACTTACACTCAACATAGCCTAAGATTACTTTAAGGAACGGGGCCCAGAGCATGCTTTTATAAACGCTGAATGTATGATGCTTGCTACTATTAGGGAAGTGAATGAGTTAGGGTTTAACGCAGTTTTCAAGATATTTTTAGTTATATCGCATGGCAGAAGGAAAGTCTACACCACCAATTTGGTTATGTGATGCAGAGAAACCTGCGAGCTTCGGCTGGTACCTGCGAACTAAATTTGTTACTGCTTACACAGCATTGCAATCTGTCCTTACTGCAAGTTGAAATGTTCCCAACACAGAGAATGACGCCGAGCCCCTTGGGCGGTATTCAAAGCACGCTAACCACTGCGCTATCCCCTTCTCCTCAGCACAGCACAGAGTAGTCAAAATTTTAAGTCCTACTCAAATTAATTTGGTACTTTAAGGATTCACATCTGACCAATTCCCTTTCAGCAGATATAACTGTGATCATCCTTTTAACGTTGACTACTTCCATCAGACAAAACAACCTTCATGTCTTCTTTGGCGTGGCACTTTTTATGTACAGCTGTCTTGCTGCCAATCATGCGACAATGGAGTCTGTTTATAGTATAGGCAAAGTGACAAGTTATAACAGTCTCGTCAACCGTTGACAGGACGACAGTGATGCAAGTCTATAGATGGCTAGCCCCAAGAGAAGCTAAAAGCGGACTATGCTTTTCCATTTACTTAAGCCTTGTCATTTCATAGGTAACTTTTGACAACTGACTTTTGAGAAATGTCAGGCCATCGAACAAAGCTGTCTTCTGTGCTTCGTAATCGTGGGTTTGATCTACATCTTTGTCGCATCAGTACGGTTTAGCGTAAGTGCCAAGGTGGACATTTTGTCCGTTTCAGTGTTCAAATTTGAAACCGAATAGGCTGTTGAAAATTTATCCTGTGATAATTTGTTTAAAATAACTTCTGTTGGAGCTTTTTTAAACAAATCACCACAAAAAAAAGGTTTTCAACAGCATAAGCTAGTTGTATTCGTAAGTCGGCATATTAAGGGCCAGTGAATGATTTAGTGTTTGATACCGTTTTTAAATTGTTTTAGTTGTATCACGGCGGCAGAAGTTATGGCAGGAGGTAAACCTATATCTCCAAAGTGGTTATGTGATGCATTTCCAACCTGAGATCTTTAGTTGGTACCTGCAAACCAAGAGTGTTAGAGCATTCCACTCTTTTCTCACTAGTTGCAGTGAATGACGCCGAGCCCTGGCCGGGATTCGAACCCTTGAACCTCTTGATCACACCGCCGCTTGTTTACTAAGGGTAATTTTATTTTTTATCGTTTATGTAGTTTAAAAAACCCAACACCAGTTATCACTATTACTAACGCTTGCTGGGTTGAAACAATACCCCACAAACTAAAAAGGCTGGCCCCCGCTTCACAAAGACGTCATAACTTCACGACGTCGTAAACCATGTCAGTGGGTTAATAGATTTGGTTTACAAATGCCCAAAATCGTTGTAAACTGGCACTTTCCAAAAAAACCAAGTTTTTCTTTGGAAAGTGCACAGTTTACAAAGATTTATGGCATTTGTAAGCCAAATCCACAAGCTCAGTGATTAAATTTACGACGTCATAAAGTTATGACGTCTTTGTGAAACGGGGCCCTGAACTTAGAATAGCGTGTGAACACAGCTGTCAATTGACAATATACTGACATGTTGGTAACTCCAAATATTCAGAGATGCTAGTTTAAAAAAATACCTGATAGACATGTTGGCA
>JAULCD010217275.1:0-10546 GCA_032361085.1 Calliostoma canaliculatum
TTACAACGTCGTAAACCATGTCACTGGGTTAATAGATTTTGTTTACAAATGCAAAACAATAGTTGTAAACTATGCACTTGTTTTTATGTGGAAAGTGCACAGTTTACAACGATATTTGGCATTTTTAGAACAAATCTATCAAGGTCGTAAAGTTATGACAACTTTGTGAAACGGGAGTCAGGCGGCATTATTTTGTGCATTTTAAAAAAAAACCCTTGTTGCACAGTTTACAACGTTTTTTTTGGCATTTGTAAGCCAGTCAATCGGCTCAGTAACCTGGTTTACGACGTCATAAATTTACGGCGCCTTTGTGAAACGGGCTCCAGCTCATAATCACTTCATCAGTTTGGTTAGAAATGTCAGAATAGTAAAAGCACAAGTGTAATGACTGTCTTAATCTATAACATAATGGTCCATACTCATAAACAGAACAAAGAGTAATTGTCAGTTGTGTGTGGTATTCAGTGAAATAATTGCATACTTTTTATATTTTATCATCTATTACTTGTTTTCACAGGATTGTTTGAGATCAAACGATATTTCCTAGAATATATCGACACAAATGGTGTGAGTTCATTGTAGCGATGTATCCGGTATGACATTATACCTATTTTCATAATTGTTTATGCAACAACATTGTTCTGGCTCACAGCAGAACATAAATATGTCAGTAATATATTGATTCAGAATAACGAATATAATCTCACCCTCGTGTCTCTCCTATCAACTATATCAACACGAATTGATACAAGTTTAAAACTCCTCGGATGTATGTTCAGACCATCGCATTTGGATTTCAAGTACTAAAGTTGCTGTAAACTGTAAATCAAATATTTTTAAAGAGAAGTTTGCGACGACGATGGCATTTGGATAGGCCGATAGGTTTGTCAAAATGGTTGTCAAACGTAGACTTTAAACAAATAAAAGTTTTCCTTGGAAAATGAAACACTTGGCACAGTGAAATAATTCAAACTGGGCTATTCTTTGTGAAACTTTTATTGACGAGTGTGAGTACTGCATGTATTTTAATACTATCGAAATAAACTAAATATCAGTCCAAGCACTACAGCATTTGTTAGATCACCAGTGAGTGAGTGGGTTAGGGTTTAACGCCGTTTGTAACAAATTTTTCAGTTACATCGCGGTGGCAGGGTTTATGACAGGAGGAAAGCCTGCATCACCAATGTGGCTATGTGATGCCGTGAAACCTGTGAGCTTCGGCTGGAACCTACGAACCATGTTGGATCACCAGGAAATTAAACTTAATTTTAATCGCAGATCATGTTGGCGAGGTCTTCTATCATCAGATTACATATGTACGTATGGTAACTGTGACTAGGGAAATATGGTATTGACTGTCACAACTGCCAATAATCGGCAGGAGTATTGAGACAGACTCGTACACTGGGGCGTGTTTATAAGCATCTATTTATTAACAGAAGGACCAAAGCATCTAGGGCCCGTTTCACAAAGGCGTCTTAAATTTATGACGTCAAAAACCAGGTCACCGGGTAAGCGGGTTTGGTCCACAAAAATTGTTCCTTTGACAATGCACAGTTGACAACAATATTTGGCATTTTTAAGCAAAAACATCGGCCCAGTGACTTGGTTTACGACGTCGTGAATTTACAACGCCCTTGTAAAACGGGTCCAAAAAGGACAAAAGCATCAGGTCATAGTGTCGCGCTGCAGATGTCACGCCAGTAACACATAATCATCAACGCTTTCACTGTCTGAAAGACGTCTCGATGTTACCTAGAGCCTATAATTACTACCTGAGACACGGGAACAGCTTAGTAATGCAATATTTCGTACCCACTGACTTCCAACTTGTTCATTTTCTTCAACACTTTAAAGTAGATTTGCTTTAAATGGCACTGTGAACTATGCTCGGCTTGCAAACTCGAATTTAATTTTTTTTGAATTTGACATCTGAATAGCAGAGCTTTAAGTTTCAACATTTAACAAACAATATTATTTTTGTTCTTTGTCGCAGTTGCCAAACAACCGCAAAATAAACATACAACTAGTTTCTCTGCAAACATTCAGGAATACACTAAGACAAATATACAATGATTTTACTTTTTATGACTAATACATTTTATACAATATTATGATCTTAAACAGTTTACACTACAAACCATAGATTTTCTTAAATTTATGATATTTGCAACATACAAAACTACAGGGTAGTCAGATAGTGAATAAGTTGTTGTTTAGCGATACCTGAGCAATGTTGCCACCTTTAGCGGTCACAATAACACAGGAAAGTGATCACCCACAAACACACTTTTTTTTATCTCATCAGTTCATTTGATAACAAATGCCAGAGTCGACAATTAGGACCTGAATACCTTGCGTCAAAACAACACACCTACCAGGGCCCCCGTTCCGCAAAGTGATTTTTGGCTAAGTTGATCGTAAGTGCTACAATAAGCATTGCCTTACGACTGCAGTAGCGCAGAAATCGCTTTGGAAACGGTGCGATTCGGCACCGTTTCCAAATTGATTTTTGCGCCACGACAATCTTGAGGCTATTATAAGAAACAAATCGACAGGACATTTGTTTAAACAATCATGTACGATCAACTTAGCCTAAGATCGCTCTGAGGAACAGGGGTCCCAAGATTTTTTACAATTTATGAACGCAATTCAAGACAACTTAATTCCTTTGAAACAACCACGCATTGTAGCTAATGCTTCATTATCTCACACAAAAATCTTTGTTAACAACTACTTTAGCATTTTGGTTCCGAACATATTTGTCGATGCTGGCTACCACAAACAGCTGTTGATTAAAGAAGTTGCACTAAGTGCATGACTCAAGTCTGATTCTTAACAACTGGAAAAACATAACTGTAGCGTACATGGAACTCTAACTGCCTGTCTATTCCATCACGATCTGACTAAAAGAAAACAGTAGAAGCTAATTACTTTGTACTTCTTACTTGACAATCTTATAAACACCCACTGTGATTAACATGGTCACTTTGTTCAATTGTCACACTGCACCTTACAAACATTTAAAGTAAACCATATCACTGGGCGGATGAATTGGCTTACAAATGTTCAAATTATTTGTGAACTATGTATTTGCTTTGTAGAATGCAGAGTTTTTAACGACTTTTGACATTTGTGAACCGAACCCATGTACGACGGCCTTGTCTTAATCATTGTCATACTATTTTTTTATAAAACGAGTTAAAGCGAGTCAGATACACAAAACTTTTACGAAAAATCAATGAATACGTTAGATTATTTTGCAACGTGAGGTTTTAATGGGTTTTTAAAAAAATTACATCATCAACTTTTCAATTATTAAATTCATACGTGATACAAATTTAAAATAATAAATATAAGCAGTACTAGTAACAAATACTAAAAACATCAAACCGAATTACAAAATAGACTTACTTTACGTAAAAACATAAATAAAAATTGAAATAATATATTAGTGCTTGCGAATTCATTATCTTTACTAGTTTACGGTTTAAATTAATTGAGAATGTTATGCGCTTCTATCCTGAAATCAAACAATACCTGTATGGAACAATACCTTCCTAAATGTATAATGGACGTAGTTATATGCTTATATTATCACAAATTGTACTTACATACCACATTGTGTGGTAAATCAAATGTGTGAACACAACGTGTCGGTTTTAACACCATCTATCAATGTTAGGGCCATTACAAAGTACAACATCACACACTGTATCCCAAAAAACCGAAATGTGCGTACTTTTTAAGTTTATAGTCATAACTTCAGATTCATTCCGTTTTGGGAAATACACTACTGGCAAAAATGTGTAGAAATTATGTAGCAGTTTTCTATTTCGCAGGAAATCTCACCAAAACCAATAGAAAAAAGCTGAATAAGTTCTATACATTTCTTCTAGTGCACTTTGTCGGTGTCACCTCGTAAACTAAATTGGGAAAAAAGTCTAGTCCGAAGATACTCTCAGTTTATATAACTTTCTTTTTTTTTGTATACATTGGTGTTTCCATCATACCAAGCTGAGAAGAAGGATTCTGTAAAAAAATAATTAATCTGGTTATAGCCAATGGCTTTACTTTGTTGGCAACTTTATGGCAGGAACGACGGAGCCGCGTGAACACATTGCCAGAAGCATAAAGCGTATATGTTAGTGTAGAGAAAGCCATTTGTTGGGAATCGACTTTGTTTCTCGATTTTGATGTTAGGAATTAAAACCGTGTTCATTATCATTTTGGAACATATATATGCTACTGTATTGATACTTTCACGAATTAAAACTCTCAAAATCTGTAATTTACATGTTGGTGTATTGTTTTTGTTTTTTTGTTTATTTGAATATTGTAATTTTTTAGCTGAAGTGAGAGAGAGAGAGAGAGAGAGAGAAAGAGAGAGAGAGAGAGATGTGCTGTAAATTGCGGTTCATCAGTCATTTACCCAGAAGTCGGAAATTGGTTAAGTGCAGTGAGTAATTTATTAAATAGGAGGGAAAACGGATTGTTAAAGTTTCCTTAATGGGAATACGTTTCATTTGTAACTTTAAAAAAACTGAACTTGCATTTCGTCAAATGTACTAAAAAATCAATAGGTTCGTTTTACAAATGAAAAAAACTGTTCTTACTGTGTAAAGCCCTACTAAGCCGAAAACATTTCCCGTGAGAAGAAAACAAATCACAACGGCTTTGACATTTGAACAAGAACTGCTTACTGCTACCATTTTTTTTTTTTTAAATTTAAGTATTCTGCGCATGTAACAATGCACAAATAAAATACAGTGTTACGTGTTGACTTCAAATTGACAAAAAACATATGTTAACCCTGAAATATGCAGGTAATAGATTGGTGTGAAACAAAAAACATGTGTTTGATATTACAATTAGCGATATCTCGATGACCAGCGATACCTCGGGGACCAGATCGAGTTGTCTCCAAAACGTTGAATGCCTTGACAACAGTTGTAAGAGGTGGACAGCAGTAAATCCCGTACTATATTTAAATAATATATTGTTTCTCCATAAGACAGGGTGGTGACAGCTTAAAAGTCCAGTTTAGCCTTTTTAAGGATAAACAAAAAGTTAATTTTAGTTGCCGTCAAGCCACACGTCATGGTATGAGACGTTAAATAGAAAGTACTGGGGAGAAAGAGTGCAATGTTATTTATAACTTTAAACCTAATAGTAACCTAATGGTAACCTAGTAAAATAGTGCAGTGTCAAACTTAACTCTAAACCTGCCAAGTTACAAGACCAAGACACACAAAGTTATTTGTTTTTAGAAGAGTTAAGAGTGTTTAAAGGTGAGATATGTTAGTACTTTTGTACGTGCAGCTATAAATTGTATATTTGTTTTAATGTTGAAAATAAAATTAAAAGGCATTGTCTAAAATACATTTGACCACGGATTTGTATTGATTTGTTGGTCTCTGCGCTACGACAGTCGTAATTCAATGCTATATTAGCACTTGTATGATCAACTTAGCCCCAGGTTGCTTTGAAGGACGGGACCCAGAAATATATTTAACAGAGGTAAGTTAATGCTATATTTTAGCACTTACGATCATCTTAGCCCCAGATCGCTTTGAGGACCCAGAGGAAACTGAACAGGGTTCCGTTTTACAAAGTGGTCGTAGTCTGACGACGCTTTAAACCATGTCACTGGACCAGTAGTTTTCTTTTACATACTTAAAATCTGATGTTAACTTTGTCCTCACCTAGGATAAACTTGTTTTACTTTGGTTAGTACATAGTTAACAACAATGTTTGCCATTTGTAAGTCAACCCGTGACCCGCTGATACGGTTTAAGTCGCTTTGTAAAACGGTGGCCTGTAATCCTGTCAGATAATGTCTGATGTTGAAGAGAAATAAAGTTGAGAAATTGTGCAATGTCTTGTGCTGTGAGAGATTGGTCTGATCAGAGGTAGAAGTCTGTGACCAGGCTGTCCCTGTGCATCAAGTAGATAATTACCTGACAATGTGTTGAGGAAGGGTCAGTGTAACACGATTACACGCCATTAATGGATGCTCAAATCGTTCGGTAAATGTCAGATTTTCGACGGATCCTGATAACAAATGTAATTTAGCGATTGGATGTACTCGCTAACACTACGAATAGTGTGCAATATATACTCAATTATAATATCTTACAGACCGAAACTTAATTAAAAAATAAAAAGATACTTTAGAATTTGAAAAACCTTAAGAATCTGGGTTAATGTGCCCAAAAAGTATATAAATAAAATTTACGTTTACACAACCTTTGGTTATCAATACCATATGTCACGGGTGCAACTATTAATTTCATCTTCATAATCGGTTTATATACCTGAGCCCCGTTCCTCAAAGCGATCTTAGTATTACGACGATCGTATTAGTGATTTTTTAACAATGCCCTGTGGAGTTGTTTCTTATCATAGGCTTACGACTTTAGTTGCGCAGAAGTCGATTTGAAAAGCGGTTTCAAAGCGATCTCTGCACTTTGGCAGATTAGGCCACTGTTGTATTTCAGCACTTACTCTCAGCTTGGCTTAAGATCGCTTCACGGAATAGGGCCCAGATGAAAACAATGTTAACTCAATGATAATTATGATTATCCACAGATTTGTTTATGTCTCATGAAAAACACAGTTAATCCAATGGATGCCCAAACATAGTATATATGTTGATTTATTGTTTATCTAAAGTAAAGTTCTTGCAAGTTACTACAAAATATATACTCTAGAAAAAAAAGAGTTGTATTTGAAACAAGTCTGATAAAATTATATAAAATCAATATTAATGACACACGTTTAAAATAGTGAATTAATGTGCTCAGAATGTTTCTGGAAAGAAAAGTAAAACGTCTCATACAAACGCACCGTTAGAGACCGGAAAACGTCCACAAATTAAGGCATGACACTACTTGCATCTTTTGTCACAGGAGGTGCTCAGGGTTTCCCTGAACGTAAAACCCATGGATAGCTATTGATAACGAAGAAGTTCATCCTGGGTAACACCAGGACAATTACTCTACGCTACCACTACGTTATATTGACACTAGGAATATTCAGCGGGTTTCTGCCGATTTGAATTACGTGTCGGAAAAAAATAGCTGTCCAATGAAATGACACGTCTTTGCTCTCGGGCTCTCAGGACGTAGCTCTTGCCAACAACAATAGCTGCGCCCATGTCAAGCAGTCTTTGTGCGTTATGTGTAACTCAAATTTGAAAGAATGATTCTCATTGGTTGCACAGAGTTTGCTGTGCTAAGCGTTTGATTGGATGATAGCGACGATGACACAACTTCCAAATCGGCAGAAACCTGCCGAACGTCACCAGGGAACATATAACGTAGTGATAGCGTGGAGTAATTGCCCTGACGTTACCAAGGATGGAAGTTGGGAGTCGGTGGTAACCGTCCCGCCCAGTATGGTAACTTTGGGTTTTCCGGATGATCGGCAACATATCCGGTGGCAG
The DNA here is from genome assembly GCA_032361085.1 of Calliostoma canaliculatum. Classification (NCBI taxonomy): domain Eukaryota; kingdom Metazoa; phylum Mollusca; class Gastropoda; order Trochida; family Calliostomatidae; genus Calliostoma; species Calliostoma canaliculatum. Next base: position 7,448 of record JAULCD010217275.1, read on the forward strand.
AATGACGCATCTACAACCCGTCAATGGTTGCTCTGGATACATTAAATTGCCTTGCAACTGTAGCGTGAGTGGTTCCGGATCCGTTTTGCCATCGGCCGATAGTTTTGTGATGTTGAGCTTCTGACAGTCTTGACATAATATTACCCTTCGTTACTCAGTAGTGATTAATGCATTTTGGCGACAACTATTTTATAGCCCAAGATTTATTGGATGTCAACTTCTGGTTTGTTCGTAAGTTCACAATGTATCGTTCGCCTGATAAAGGAGCAAGCATATTCCCCGAAACGTCGTGAACTTAGAACAAACTATAAGCTTAAGTTGACATCCAAGAAATCTTGAACTATGTACCACCACTTCTAAATGTCCCTAAAAGCAATGGACCCTTAGGAAAATGTCTGTTTGAAATACTGTGTGTTGTTGTTCATAAAGTAATGTTGCATTTAAACCAATAAGGGTTGTAACTACTTAAACGCAGTTAAAGGCAAAAACTCCGGGCAGGATTAGCGGAAATAGCGGTAGATGCGCCCTGCTAAAATGCCCCTTCGGAAACACAAGCAGTAGTGTCATCAGAAGTTATTTTCTCCTTATCATTGTTTTAGACCTAAACTTTTCCACACACTAGCACAGGAACTGTTTTTAAGAAGTCAAGGTTGTGAGAAGTAGGTGTAACGCTAAAAGTACTGTTGTCATTTTAACAAGGAACCAAATGTTTATTTCTAAATATCATTGTCGAACTCCCAACCTCAGGTTATTGAAAACATTTTCCGTGACACCACAAACGAGTTTCTAGAGGATATTGTGTGTGTCAACATCTTGAGGTAGTCAGCTTCAAAATTTGCCAGAATAAATTCATTAAGCCTTGATGCCTTATTTATGCACATATATGATGTATACAAAAACAAATTAAAGTACATATTGTGAAGTGTTTTTTGTTTTGTTTAGTATAAGAAACGGAGGTTATTGTTTCATGTTTTAGCAAACTATAACTTTATTAGATAAAAGGATATTTCCCCATGTTGTTATTATTTCATATTGTATAGGGTAGCGTGGAAATGTTACTTAATTATTTTTTGTGAAATTAATTCATGGCCTAGTTATACAAAGTTACCATAAGCTTATATCGAGCTTTGTCAATATTTCTTCATATTTCCGTGAGCCGCATGAACAGACATGCAGTCATGTTGTGGGAGGCATTAATTGGGATAATAAAAATCTTGAAAAAATTCCGGGATTTCGTAAGGCTAAGACGTCTTAACTTTTATCTTGGCTCTCTCGTTACTAAGGGTCCAACAATACACCGGTTCACTGATGCATCGCGATACATGGCATAATATACGATACACGATACAGTTTTGCCTGTGAATCGATGCGCTACGCTACGAAACTTTATATAGTCACAGTGTAAATTCCTTGTCTTGTAATGAGTGTGTTTAGTGTTTACATGTATACCATCTTATTACTCGCCCGTTGGATATACTACTGTTTAATAACTCTAAGTTGTTATTTATAACACCCCGTGCTGTCATTCTGTCGGAACTACTTTCAAACAATCACGTTGTACTGTAGCTTTTTGAAGTTTGGTGATCAAATTATGTCCGCTCTATTCTTATTTATATAAAATAGACAAATCCCAACCTTTCATGGACATACGTAAATGGATGACGTTCAAATATCACTCCATGAATATGGTGTTGACTAAGGCTGCAATAACATCGTCTTTAAAATATTTTATTGGGGTATGCAATTTTTAGGAAAGAGTTACGTAACTTTGTGATCGCCTTGACATTGATATTCATCCAAAGTATACAAGTCGCAGATTATTTTGGGAAGGTCATTTATCATTAAACCATATGTGGTGTTTGTCATTAACCAAGTGATTGTCATAATTGGCAACCATTGATCATTACTGAGACAGCCTCACACATGGGGCGTGTGTATTATTAGTTAATACCTGTCGTAAGCACAATAGCAGTAGGTCATAGATCGGTCCTGCAGATGTCACACTGATAAACACATCATTACCAAGCTTTTCCTGTCTGGAAGACGTCTCGACGTTACCTAAATAATATATAATTACCACCTGAGACACAATAACATCTCCTTTGTGCAGTCTTCCGCACCCACTGACTCCAACTTATTTATATTCTTATCTCGGCTTATTTCAATTTTCTTTGTTTTTCACAACTATGGTTATTTTTTTATCAGCTTGCATCTATTGGTGTTAACACATTTAACACAATAAACACATTCAATCTAGCATTGGGACAATATAAAGTATATCAATTATTCAGAAGATTTCCATTGGTTTGATAAGATTTCCATAGGAAATCACGTCAAACAAATACAAATCCGCTTAATACTTTCTTTCTTGTGTTGAATGACCATTGCAATGGTTTATATTTTAACGTTGGCTTTGTATGTAGGAATCATTTGTTTTAATGTACAAAAACTACATTAGGCAAAACGTTTCACTCTCGAAATTAGTCGGACACATTAATTGTTTCGATTGTAAACAAATGTTAGTTAGTTCTTGTGAACACTAAGAATAACATAAAATCAACTATTTCCTTTTGCACGTTTTTATTTTATTTAAAACAAAACAAAACAAACAAAACAATTTGTCTGTCATAGAGCGCAATACCGGACGGAAATATACTGGTTTGTCTCATTTAATCATTAAAAACAATATCAAAGCTGAACATAGACATGTGTTGACAACTGCATACACACACCTCGAATTTTGATTTCAGTCTATGTGCAGTGTAATTGATTTTCTGTAAAAATAAACACACCGTAATTTTGTTTTCTTGGAAAATACAGGTAACTTGTTAACAAATATGTTTTAATTCGTAAACTTGGCCCATTTGCCCAGTGATGTCTGCAACAACGTTATATTTTAGTGCTAAGTGTATGAAAGCGTGACTCTGCCATAATTGAAGGTGTAACTGACTTTAAAAAACGTAAAACTGTTTCAACTGGGCCCCGTTCCTCAAAGCGATTTTAGGCTAAGTTGATCGTAAGGGTTTTTTTAAACACTGTCCTGTGAAGTTGTTTCTTATCGTAGGCTTACGACTGTCGTAGAGCAGAGATCGATTTGGA
>JAULCD010217386.1:0-10545 GCA_032361085.1 Calliostoma canaliculatum
AAGCTATCATGTAGCAATTTGTTTAAAAGAGCTCCCTTTGGGAGCTCTTTTAAACAAATTATCACAGGATAGTTTTTCAACAATACAGGATATTCACGGTTTGTAATTTTACTAAAATAAATTAATCTCTCTAAGGGTTAACACTGAAATGTACATCAATAGTTCGTGACGGTGTCCATAGCTCCATCTTAGCTAAATAACACGTTACTTAATCTTTAAATACACAACATTGTACATTTCGATTTTGACAAGCTGTCACTCAAACAGATAATAAATGTTGACGTAACAGATGAATGAATGCCTGCTGATATAAACTTGAGTGACCTATGGATTTTTCTCCAGATATCTCATCACGGTTGTTATATTTAGCACCACTCATACACATGAGCTTCTGGCATGAGTTACATGGCATGGCTCGTTGTTTATTGCAAATACTGGTCCGGGGTTTATGTTACAATGTATAAATATGTCTCAGCGAGATGTTACGGCTACACTATATGTATCTTTGGAATCCAGGTGACCACAGCGCATTTTTTAGCAAAGAAATATTTTAGCATAGAATATATGATTTAGCATAGAAATATTATTAAATTTGTGTGTTCTTTTACTGTGTTAATGAATTTGATAGACAAATGCTAAAATTGTTGTAAATTGTGCTCTTAAGCGAGTGAGTGAGTGCGTGCGTGAGTGAGTTATCGCATAGCCAGAGAAAGAGAGAGTGTGAGAGAGAGAGTGAGTGAGAGGGAGAGAGGGAGAGAGAGATAGAGTTTTCAGGGAGTGACTGACATTTTCTGGTTTTTTTTAAGTGTAACAGTATCAAATTGTACAAAATTGATCAGCATCGGGTAGAAATGTTGCACACAGTTTGTGATTGCTCTATGTTAAATGCACAAAGCAAAAATAAAATCCTGATGATAACAAAACATACATTATTAAATGCTCCCTTTGTGAAGTTGTTCAGTTTCTTTCATAACGAGATGGAAATTAAAACGTCTTAGCTTTTTGAGAGCATTGTGGAACGATATCTATAGTTACGAGAGCGCTAAGGTGGAAATTAAGACGTTTAAATCTTAGCCATTTGAGAGCCTTGTAGAACGGACCTAGTTACGAGAGCGCTAAGATGGACGTTAGGACGTCTTAGCCTTTTGGGAACCCTGTGAAACAGGATCTACTTACGAAATTAATGTTATTCAATTCGACAAGAGTGTTGATTTAAGGATATAAAGAACTAAGATTACATTTTAATCAATACATGAAGCTCTTAATTTAGTTGCCATCGTAATCTACGACACCACTGACATGACACATGGCCAATGAATTAGGTTTCAAATGCCAAAAATCGTTGTAAACTGTACATTTTCCAAGGAAAAAACCAAAGTTTTTTCCTTGGAAAATGCACAGTTTATAACGATTTTTGGCATTTGTAAAACCAAATCAATTTTCCCAGTGTGTACATGTATTAGGCCATTGTGTCTACCAGCTCCAAATTTTATGAGAAAAGTGGCCTATGCTGCAATACATCAAACTGTGACACCAGTATCATATATTGAAGGTAATTTGTTTATGAAGTCAGCACAGTGTGATACGAGAGACTATTACTTCATTAATTAAAGGTTAGGGAAAGTAATCTACTTTAATCTGAAGCTGGCATAGGTAGTGTATTATGTAGTCCATTTAATTAACGTCTCCCCGTGTAGGCGAAGGTCAAGAGAAGACGTCATTCCTAGAGAATGGTCGACTTATTATTTGTAAATACATTATATTGTATAACTTATTTAATTAGTGGCTAACCGTTAAGGTGAAAGTCAGCAGAAGACGTCAAACCAAGAGATTAATCTACTTATTACTTGTCAAAACAGACTCATGGTGGACATAGACATGAATATATGGAAGTTGCACGTGAGCTCATGAATATATGAAAGCTGCACGTAAATACTGAATATATCAAAGTTGCACGTAAATACTGAATATATGAAAGTTGCACGTAAGCTGCTGGATATATGAAAGTTACACGCAAGCTTATGAATATATGAAAGTTGCACGCAATATTATGCATATATGAAAGTTACACGTAAGCTCGTGAATATATGAAAGTTGCACGTAAGATCATGAATGTATGGAAGTTGCACGTAAGATCGTGAATATATGGAAGCTGCACGTAAGCTCACGAATATATGAGATTACACGTAATATCCTGGATATATGACAGTTGCACGCAATATCATGAAGATATGAAAGTTGTACGTAAGATTATTCGGCACCGGTTCCAAATCGATTTCTGCGCTACGACAGTCGTAAGCCTATGATAAGAAACAACTCCACAGGAAAATAGCTTACGATCAACTTAACACCAAGATCGCTTTGAGGACCTGGGCCCGGGTCAAATTCAACCAGTCATCAGGAAACCAATTTTTACTAATCAAAAATGAGTTGTTTGGTACGCTTATATTGATAAACGTTAAATAATGACGTATTTATGATAATTTAGGATGGACACAAGACAAGTCTTTAGGTATAATGATATTGATAATCAAATAATAACACATAATTAAGATGCAAAAACATTCTACGTATTTTTATCGTCATTATTATTTCAAATCATACTGATTTCAACTCTTTCTGCAGGATAATTAAAAGTTGGCACACAGGGACCAAGTAAAAATCGATCGAAACTCGAAACAAGCTTTGCTATTATAATGATTAGATTTTTCAGTAAAATCAGAAAAAAACACTTGATAATTACACTGTGATTAATGTACAACTCGATCACCCTCCCACGAAGTGCTGATGTAATGGAAACAGTCATACTCAATCAGTTATATTTATACCCCGACTGCACAAAATATACGCTGACGAACACTTAATACGCTCAGTCACTTAACCCTTACCGTGCGGCTCACAGAAATATCCGGATCCGGCTAATAGCCTGACTCGAATATTTTCGTAAGCCGCACGGTAAGGGTTAATAGTCAATGTGACTGCCAAAATTCACGATTTTGCTCAAACCTGCAAGACACTGCAGTCTGTATGTTCACGACGTTTCGGGGCAGATGCTTGCTCCTTCATATGCCCCGAATTGTCCTGAACACTCGTACAAAAAAGTTGACTTAAAAATCATGAAGTATATATATTGAAATAGCAGCGTTTATTCGTTCAATCTTTTAGTTTAAAAACTCTTGCCAGTTTTTACTGGGAGCCGAACCATGTTTCAAAACAAACTAACTCATCCAAGTCACAAAATTCTGCTGTTGTTAGACTTATGGGGAATTTAAAATACAGGGATTGATTCTTTAACCAAACCGTAATTATGTTGCACAAAAATCATCTTCTGGCTTTTATTTTAAAAATAAAAATTACTAAAAAGTGTAAAATTACAAAATATGGCATGATCCAAACCATACAATGGTTATTGTCCTACTCACATTTATCACTTTAAGAGAACCATTTTAAGAGTATTTATTGTTGTATTTCTTATAAATATAGACATATAGATATTTGTTAAAATAACTTTATTTTACTACGTTTGTTTGTGAGTCATAAACTCATTATCAAAAATAAGATACCTGTGACTATTCTTTCATGCTGTTAAAAATAACTGCTCTCATAAACTCTAAACTGGGTTGTTACATAATAATTATAAAATTGATCCTCACCAAAGACTTTACTAATGCACCATGAAATCTATGCTCATAACTATTTATAAATAATTACCTGCACAACATGTTACATACTTCAATTAATTTCTAACACTTCTTCTCGTATAATGTAAATATCTTTCCACTGTCCACTCCTTGTATTTAATAATCTCCCAAAGGAGAAAATAAAGATGATGATGATGAGGATGATGACCTGAAGGAGTTTTTTTTATCGACTGATGGTCATGATTACGGAGTTTTATATGTTTTATATGTTTAATAAATTCATTGACAATTATTTATTATCTAAAATTTTACCTATTCTTACCTACGGGTCTGAAATTTGGGGACATAAGCAATATGTTAGTGCTGAAAGAGTGCACTTACTAGCATGTAAGAGATATGTTAAGCTTTCTTTGAAGACCCCTAGCTGTGCAGTTCTCGGCGAATTGGGTAGATTTCAATAATTACACAGACAATGTATAAAATGATTAAATATTGGTTAAAACTTTGTAAAATGGCAGAAGATAGATATGTCAGGAAAAGTTACAACATGTTAAAAATGTACGATGCTACTGGAAAATCAAACTGGGCAACCACTGTTAAGAATATGTTGTGCTGTAATAATTTTATGTTTGTATGGTTGAATCAAGGGGTGGAAAATGATGATATATGTTTAGGACAATTTAAACAGCAAGTCAGAGATCAATTTATTGCAGAATGGCAACCAGTAATTAACACCAGTTCAAAACTATGTCACTATAAAGAATTTTTAAACTGTTTTTGAGCCCGAAAAATACCTTAATGTTGTTAAGATTCATATATTTAGAAGTATTTTAGCGAATTTTAAGTGTAGTGTTCTTCCTTTTGAAATAGAAACCGGTAGAATGTATGGTACTCCAAAAATAGAAAGATGTTGTAATTTATGCATAAGTGGTCAGATTGAAGATGGATTTCATTTTATACTTATCTGTAAATATTTAGATTTAAAAAAAGACAAAAATATCTGCGAGTTAAATATTGGAAAAACCCTTCTGTCCAGTAGAAATGAAAATACAATAACGAATCTTGCAATGTACATCTATTATGCATTTAGATATAGAAATGAGAAGTTGCCTATGTAAAATGACTATGTTTAAAGGTATAATATATTCGTATGTTCGTATTTATGTGTTTATGCATATGTGTATGCATGTATTCCTGTATGTACATGTATGCATATGTATATGTATGTATGAATATAAAATATTACAATGACCCTGTCACAGTCTGCACATGCGCACACTGTATTTTAAGTATTCGTGTGTGAACCTATGTTGTATTGGGCCAACTGAAGCGAAAATTGATCTTTTAAGTTCTTCTTCCACAAGCCAACCATGCCAAGATTAACTGTTGCACAATGTCATTAAACCAGCGGAATGATCCGAGCGGGAATGAGACAACAACAGGTGGCAACAAATTTCCAATGTCATCATAACACGATATCGGCATTGGTCAGGCGTTATCAGAACACAAATGACGTTCCCAGGTAACGACGCCAAGACAGGACAGATGGATTCAAAGTACCCGTCTTCGACACAGGTTCCAAATGGCAGTAATGACATCCCAGGCAATTCCAGGATTGCGCCGTATCCATCCCAACACTGTCGGAATCGTTTACGTCAGTACGGGATTCGACCACAACGTCCTGTCATACGTCCCATCCTGACACATCGTTATCGAGTCAGCCGTCTAAGACGGTGTCGAAATCATGTTCGCCAACCTCGAATATGGTGGAGAAATGTTGGCTATACAGATAAATCGAGGTTCAACATTTCCCACATTGACGGGCGCCAACTTATCTTCCAGCGATTGGGAGAACGTTATGCACGCAACTGTGTTTTGGAGGTTGCTCTGTGATGAGTTGGGGTAGGATAAAAGCACGGCACCGAACCTCTTTGGTGGTTGTTCAGGGCAATCTCACCGGTGTTAGCTACAAAGATCAGATTGTGAGGCCTGTGGTCATTCCTTTCCTGCAACGTCATGACCCGGGATTGACATTTCATCAGGACAACGATCGTCCTCACACGACTTGGGTCGCAATGGATTTCGTTCACCATAACAATGTCATGTTACTGCAATGGCTTGCAATTTATCTAAATCTCTCCCCAATAGAGCATGTGTGGGATGAAATTAGAGCGCCGTCTGCGTCGTCTTCAACATCCTCCAAATAACATCCGTGACTTGGTACAGGATTTGAGAAGGATATGGCAGGCTATTCACCAGGGCTTTTCATGCCCAGTTGGTGGACTCGATGCGTCGTCGATGCACTGCTGGGATTCACGCACAGAGTGGTCATATCCGTTGTTGACTTTGTGACTTTGTTGTTTGACCCCCTACTCCATTTTGATCTTCTGACGTTGTTCAGGTCCCGTTGATAATTTTTATGGTCCGATCATTCAGCTGCTACAGTGTCTGCATCATTTTGTTCCTGGTGTGTTGTATTTTAATCCAGAATATACTTGCTCCGTGCACAGTTTCTTTATGTGGCTAGTATATTTAAGATGAATACGTGAGCGTTTAACATAAAGCAGTGTTGCTTTATTGTATATGTGTAGAAACATTTAATAATTGTTTGAATAAATATCTAGATACCCCATTGGGATCCCCAACTTCACTCAAGAAACCCTTTGACGTCTTAAAATTTGCTTATTTTATGGCTAGTGTCAAGTTATGACGTCTTTGTTAAACTCAACTTTATATGTCGATGTAAATGTGTATATATGAATAATATGTAAATTTAACTATTTTTAGGACAAATATGACATTAAAACTTCATGTTGCTATTGAATGTCTTTTACAAGGTCCTGTTTCACCAAAAAAATAAAGAAAAGGACAACTTGACTTTTTTTAACTTAACTCACTGACCCAGCATTTCTAATCCTAACCAACTGGCTAAGCATTTCTAATCCTAACTTACTATCCCAGCATTTCTAAACCTAACCCACATGACAGGCATTTCTAAACCTAACCCATTAGCCAAGCATTCCTAAATCTAACATGCTGACCAAGCATTTCTAAATCTAACATGCTGACCAAGCATTTCTAAACCTAACCCACATGACAGGCATTTCTAAACCTAACCCTCTGGCCAAGAATTTTTTAAACCTAACATGCTGACCAAGCATTTCTAAATGTAACCCACTGGCCATGAATTTCTAAACCTAACTCGTGTACTGGCCAAGCATTTCCAAACCTAACCCACTGGCCTAACATTTCCAAACCTAAACCACTGGCCTATAATTTCTAAACCTAAACCCCTAAACAAGCATTTGTAAACCTTACCCACTGGCCAATTATTTTTAAACTTAACCCATTTCTTACATAACTCTACTTCTGTTTTTTGGGAATTTAGGAAACTTTACACTATTGTTTATTCATGGATTCAGTCGCACATTTTGCACAATCAAGAAGCCTAATGTGCATATTTTTGGCAATATGTTCGCCTTCTCTGCACTCCTATCATTATCTGCACTACACATTAAGTATCTTGTGACTTGTGTTCATCAGACATTTGTGAAGTTCTGCACGTATGTTTACTGGGAGTTCTCGTTGTGTTATCTCTGGGGACAGCTGTTTTAACCCTCAAAGTGCGGGGTAAGTAGATTTAACGTTGTGATTACCTTGTGCTGCTGAAAACATATCATGCTACTTTATCACATTAGGTACTTAATCATAAGGGATACCTTATCGTAGAAAGTACCTTATCATAGAATTACCTAATCATAAAAAAAACACTGTGTCATAGAAGGTACCTAAACATAGAAAGTACTTTATAAATGGAAATACCTAATCTTTGTCAATACTTTATCACAGGAGGTACCTTATCATAGGACGTACCTAATCATAGGAAGTTCCTTATCATACGAAGCACCTAATCATGCGAGGTGTCTAATCGATGAAGGTATTTTTATAAGATGTACCTCATCATAAGTTATACCTAATCCTAAGTGGTACCTAATCCTCGGAGGGTATTTTGTCATAAGAGGTGTTGTCATGGGGGCGAGGTCTAGCGACTTTGAGATAGTCTTGTTCCCCTTACTTTAGAGTCCGATTTCAATGGGATTGAGTTTTTATTCTTAACGAATAGCAATCCAAAACACGTCTGGGTAATAACCCTGCTGATGGAAAATTTATCGATCCAAGCGTCCTTCAGATTACTGTAAATATGATGATTATATTATATTGCCACTAATACTCTTGTAAACTCCATCAAATACACAATCACTGTCACATGGTTCCGTCGTCAGCCAATAGGTGAAAACAAACGTGCATCTCTGTGAGAGACATGTGCACTGCTGCGAACATGACAACAACGAAGCGCCTCACAAATCAGTGCCTAAAAACACTTGGTCCAAAAATTATCCGATAGTGCAATTCCTCCAACACAAATTATGCAGTCAACAAGCCATAAAAAAAATTCAGTCAATAAACAATTATAGCAGAATAAATTAAATTCAGCATATAGAAATCTCCAGCTGTAATTGGACTCAGCATCCAAATTTCGGAAATGTGCCACGTGTTTCATGCACACGATCGTCAGTCGAGACGAGTGTTTCAGTCACTGGCGGGATTAACATGCTGTTTGCAGCACCTGTGTATAGTGGTAACATCACTACTAACTTGAACCGAGGGGAAACGCCATCACCCCATCGCAAATACAGGCGTTTAGCTGTCATCGAATCCTACAGCAGTCAAGAGTAGTCCTCACTTGTTCTTCTAGCGACTGCACGTTTGAAACTGTCGTGCCGTTGCAAAACTTGTTGATTGACCTAGTCCTGAGGGTCATTTGTTAAAATGTAATTGTTTTGTTTTATGCACATATCTGTTTATACATCAATTGTGTTTGTTTTGTTTACACAGAAAATCTAAGTAAGTGAAACGACGATATCGTTATTTCACTTTAGTTGATGGAATGATATTCTTGGAGGAATTATTTTATAGTGATATGCTAAGGAATGTGGCTTTAACTTTATATGACCAACAAATATTACTACGCATTTTTTCAAACTCTAGTTTGGTCATTTAACACATGTTTAAACGCAATTGTTTTGTAAAATGACATTATATGATAAAAAAAATATTACCCTCGTGTGTTTCAGTATCATAAATATCCTTTATTAGGAATTTAAAAACATGTATTATGTATGTATTCGTTCCACGAAGCTATCAAAACCTAAGAATATGTGTTTTACCCACACATCTCGTGCTGAGGTTAACCCTTACCGTGCGGCATAGTTTTTGGAGACATTACCCAGAGTGGCGTGTCCAGGAATATTTAAAGAGTTCGCCTATCCCAATTAGTGCCTCACTCAAAATCGCCGCCTGTTTTTACGATTCACTCCCATAACGTAGAACTCCAAAACGCAGAACCGCCAAATAGCAATCAAGATAAGCCAATTAATTAATTAGGCCAGACTGGCCACCCCTAATTAATGAATGAATTAATGAATCTGATTAATGTATGATTTCGGTGTTGACACTGTCATTATGTTAATGTAGCGGCTGTAAAATGTCCGAGTCCAATGCTGGCGAGCTCCTTGTCCACATGACTAAAGAGGTTAACCCCGTCAGTAGGCTGACAAAGTACGGGTGTCATCTGTAAGATGAACATCAACCTACTACATTACATGGCTCGATTACAGAGTTATTAATGACGACTAAGTTTTGCCCTTGTCCAATGAGTAATCTTTTATATTTTGTATTATAATTGCCATCTATGGCGTGTAAATTTATTGTGATGCCAAGCGACGGCAACATCGGGACCACATCATGTTTTAGCATGAAAAAACTATCATGTCATGTTCATATTTGCATCACATTTGGGAAATGTTAGATGAAATCTATATTTTAAAACACAAAAGCTATGTCAACGTCAAGGGTAATGGTTGAGTTTAATGTAGTAAAGTAAAGTTTTTTCATGCTTATGTGCAAAGTATGTCAACCATGACGTTACCTTATTCAGTGGATTTTCATGGGTTTGATGAGATTTCCATGGAAGTCCACTGAATAATTGCTATACATTTTTTCTAGTGTACATACTTCATACCTTACTACTGCTTTTAACAGTGCCAGGCAGTTTTAGGGTTTTTGATTGGTCAACTTGGGCTGCAAAAGTTGAAAATAAATGTCACGGAAAGTTTATGTATGAGAAAGCCTTAAGAGGTTTTAATACTTTTCAATTTTGGAAGTATTTAGTTGATATGACACCAAAAACATTGGGGTTTTTTGTTTTGTTTTTTTAATGGCCTAATTTGTGAAATTGACACATTTTGCTTTATGTTTAATGACAATATGGTATGAAACAGATAAAAAATGAAAACAAAACAAAAATACATATATATTGAGAATACTAATAATCTACACAAACTGTAAACAAACTCGTTTGCCTGCTTAAAATAAACCCCCTGCTGGTAAATGCATTGTTGAAAACCTGTGCTGTGATAATTTGTTTGAAAGAGCTTCTGCAAGGACTCGGGTGATTTGTACCCTTCATGCCTTTATTGAGATATGAAGTCCAAGTCCTTGTATTAACCCTTTGAATGCCAAGTGCAACGTTTGTTCCTTTCATTGTTCAAATTCCAATCCAACACATCTTGACATTTGTAGTCAACCGAACTCATTGACCCAGTGACTTCAGTTATGAGAAAAAATATGTTGTGATTCCGATTACCCAAACTTGACTACATTATTGGTGCTGACCCTTTTTGTTTGTATTATCACAATGACAAAAAATAACATTGTATCATCTACTGCAGCTGAAAACTTATTTTATTTGATCAGTGCCGAGAACAAAATTTGCAGATCTTAGTTTTAAAATTCCAACTGATAAAGGCTGTTGAAAACCTATCCTGTGATAATTTGTTCAAAA
>JAULCD010217497.1:0-16409 GCA_032361085.1 Calliostoma canaliculatum
ATATATATATATATATCTATATATATAAATATGTGTGTATATGTGTATATGTGTATGTCTGATCTAGAACGTTTATGTGTAAATTATATTAGTTAGTTTCCCATTTGCGCGTATAATATATTTGTTTATGGAATTTTTTTGTTAACATAAACAAATAAGTTACTAATAAAATAGTTTTTGTTTTTATGGTGTAATATGCACGTTAGATTTTCGTTCTAGAAGAGTAATTATTACTATTACTAAAAATGCTTACTAAGTATAGTTTGTATAGTTGCCTTCCAAGCAATAGGTTTAAGAAGATTCTTAAAGTAAGTATTTATAATTTATTTACGGGGTAGTATAGGGAGTACATAGAGTTTTGATCTCTATAGGGAAAGTTCGATTCTTTTTCCTGTAAGAATTTTAGGTTAATTTTTAAACTTGGAGCCTTCAAAGCTCTAAATGGAGGTTTATCCTTCAAATTCTGCGTTCCATAGTTGAAATGACAACGTTAAACTGCAAATTTAAAGGTGCATTATTTGTTGGGATGTTGTAAGGTGGCCGAGTTTAGGTGAAAGATTGTAGCTCTTTTTACGGAGGAATTAGTCCTTCTCTTATAATTATTATGTTTGGCAGAATAAGCTAAGTTTAAGCTGTCGGGTTCATACCCCGGTTATGGGATTTATCTCTTCTGTTATTGTGGAATTTGGTTTTGGTTCAATTTCTTAGCTTTGACGATATTTAAACACATGGTATTTTAGGAGTTCCGGTGAGATTGTGTAGGGTTTATAGTATTTGAGTTAAAGACTTATTTAGTAATCTTATTCACGGCATAATTTTATATATATGATGTTGAGGTTAGGCTCACTATGTACACCAGTGTTGGAGATTGGTAAATAAATTGGGGTTTGTTCCAGTAAGTGGTTAACAAGATCTGGTAAAGTTTGTGCCAGCCACCGCGGTTAGACAAACGGATCGAGTTAAGATTTATTTAGTAAAAAAGGAGGTTAGGTGAGGAATGAAATTTGGGAATCTGCTTTTTTTATAGAGGTGAAATTTGTATAGGAACGGTTAGTCTTTTATTCCCTGTCTCTGACGCCTCGAAAGTTTAGTATAAGACCGGGATTAGATACCCCGTTATTTATCCTGTAAACTTTAATTTATTTTAATTTACTTGGGTATTACGGGTTGCGGCGAATTTGTTAATGTTTGCATGTGCTTAAAACCCAAAAAACTTGGCGGTGCCCTAATTCTTTCTGGGGGAACCTGTCCTGTAATCGATGGTCCGCGATTTAACTTACCTTGTTTTGAATAGTTGATAATTTATTAATAGTGCAGCCTGTATACCGTCGTCGTCAGATTACCTTTAAGAGATTAGAAGTTGTCGGGAGGAGTAGGTTCGTTTGGTTTACTCTTAGGTGAGTAGATTAAGTTCTAGATTCTAGATGTCAGATCAAGGTGCAGTTTATGGCAAGGGAGAGATGGGTTACAATAATTATTTATTATACGGAGTTTATTTTGTAAAAAATAAGTTGAAGGTGGACTCGGGAGTAATGTGATTTTATTAGAGTGTTTTTGTGAAAATTAGTGCTGGGGTGCGCACAAATCGCCCGTCGCTCTCGCTGATAAGGTGAGATAAGTCGTAACATAGTGAGTGTACTGGAAGGTGTTCTGGGGATAGAAATGATTTGAGATATAGCATAAGTATAATGTTTTTCACTTACACTGAAAGGATGACTTGTAGGGGGTCTATCTTAAGTTAATTTATTGCTTGTGTTTAATTACATATTTTAGTAAAATTGAAATGAAGAAAGAAACGTCTAAAGTGGAGTAGTATTGGTGATTGAAGTTTTTGTTTTAGCAAGAGGGGATTAGTACTGTGAAGGAAATGGTTTGGTTTAATTGTGTGTTAGTAGAGTTTAGCTCTTGTACCTTTTGTATCATGGTTTTTTTAGGTGTCGTTTTAGATAAAATGTGCCCGAAAAGGACTGAGCTATTTTTCGGCGGGGCGTCAACGTAGTAAAGTTGTGCTTAGACCGGAAAATGGGGGTGAAATGCTTATCGAAGTTCTTGATTGCTGGTTAGCCTGGAAAAATATCAAAGTATTAGCTCAACTGATTGTGTGTTATCTTGCTATATTATTGGATTGTGGCGGGATAGTAAGTTGGAGCTTATATAGGAAAGGATAAGCTTTTCTATAGATCTAAAAAAGTTGATTAGGATGTTTAGTGTAGATTTAGTGGGCTTAGAGTTAGCCATCTTGGGTTTGAGTTTGTTATAAATTAGTTTACTTTGTGTTTTAAGATTAATAGTTACTTTTTAGGGTTAGATTTATTATACTGGCTTATTTAATTAAATTAGTTGGATTATATAGTTTCTGGGAAAATGAGTATTTAGAATTTTTATTTGTTTAAATGTAATTGTGAATGTTAATTAAACATTATATTGTGGAGTAGTTTCTGTGATGATGACGATTTTAGTTAAAATTTTGATTAAGGAATTCGGCAAAAATTAGTTCCGCCTGTTTATCAAAAACATGGCTCTTTGTTGGTGGATTTATAGAGAGTCGGACCTGCCCGGTGACTTAAGTGTTAAACGGCCGCGGTACCCTAACCGTGCTAAGGTAGCATAATCATTTGCCTTTTAATTGGAGGCTAGTATGAATGGTTTGACGAGAACTGAGCTGTCTCTTTCAAAATATTTAGAATTTAATTTTTAGGTGAAGAAGCCTAAATTTGGTTGAGGGACAAGAAGACCCTGTTGAGCTTTAGTGGAATAATATATAAGGTGTCTGGTATTATATTTTTATAGATTGGTTATATTAGTAATCTTTAGTTGGGGCGACTGAGGAACATATAAAGCTTCCTTTAAATTTGAGTAATGTGTGCTGGCAAGTTGTTGATGATCCAGTATAAGTTTATATTGATCAAGGGAAAAAGTTACCACAGGGATAACAGCGTAATCTTTCTGGAGAGATCTTATCGAAAGAAGGGTTTGCGACCTCGATGTTGGACTAAGATATCCTAAGGGTGTAGAAGCTCTTGATGGTTGGTCTGTTCGACCATTAAAATCTTACATGATCTGAGTTCAGACCGGCGTGAGCCAGGTTGGTTTCTATCTTCAGTCATATGATTGATTTTTGGCTAGTACGAAAGGACCGTTGTTAAAATAAAATTTTTATGTTTAATGAAAATATTTAAATAGTTATTAAGTGTTAATTTGATTTTAGAGTTTGTTGGTTGAGTTGGCAGATTTATGTGGTTGATTTAGGATCAGCAGAAATAGGTGAAAACCCTTTACTTAATAATTTACTAAGGTGGCAGATTAGTGCATTAGGTTTAAGCCCTAAATATAGAAATTAAAATTTTCTTCTTAGTAGATGGCCCTTAGTTTTTTGTTATGTAATTTATTAACGTATATTTGTATTTTATTGGGGGTGGCATTTTTTACTCTACTAGAGCGTAAGGGGCTTGGGTATTTTCAAATTCGGAAAGGTCCTAATAAGGTCGGCTTGGGAGGTCTTCCTCAGCCTTTGGCTGATGCTGCTAAGCTTTTTACTAAGGAGTTGACTAAGCCCACTATGGCAAATCAATCTCCTTATTTTTTGGCTCCTATTTTGAGGCTATTCTTAGCCTTATTGTTGTGGCAATTGTATCCTTCTAGTAATTCGGGGGGGTATTTTTTATGGGGTATTTTATTTTTCTTGTGTGTCTCTAGCTTGAATGTTTATGGTACTTTGTTGGCTGGGTGGGCGTCTAATTCTAAGTATGCTTTATTAGGGGCTATTCGTGCTGTGGCACAAACTATTTCTTACGAGGTTAGTTTGGCTCTTATTTTGTTGTTTGCTTTATTTGTCTGTGGGAGGTTTAGTTTTCTTGAAATTAGTGGTATATACGGTGGGGTTTGATTGTTTTTTTTGCTTAGTCCTATTTCTTTGGTTTGATTTGTTTCATGTGTGGCTGAAACTAATCGGGCCCCTTTTGATTTTGCTGAGGGGGAGTCTGAGTTAGTTTCTGGGTTTAATGTCGAGTATGGGGCGGGAGGTTTTGCTTTAATTTTTATGGCTGAGTATGGTAATATTCTGGTAATAAGGTTATTGACTGCTGTAGTTTTTTTTGGTGGTAGTAACTTGTTTTTTTGTGATTTGGATTTAATTGTGGGCATTAAAGCCCTTTTTTTTGCTTTTACTTTTATTTGGGTCCGTGCGACTTTGCCCCGTTTTCGTTATGATTTGTTGATGGGACTGACGTGGAAGTCATTTCTACCTGTTTCTTTAGGTGGTTTGGTTTTCGTGGTTGGGGTTACATTGATAATTCATTGCGTGTAAGAAGTACTTTAGTTAGTAATTTCAGGATGGTAGTTTAATTAAAATACTGGTATTGGAAGCCAGAGATTAGGTTATACCCTACCTCTTGATGAATGAGTGTTTTAGTTATTTTAAGATTTTGTGTTTCTTTATTATTTTTGATAGTAAGAATGTTACAGCCTTTAAGATTAGGTGCATGTGTTATAGGGCTGAGGGTAATGTTTTGTTTGTTGATTGGGGTTAGCATGTCTTCTTGGTATGGATTTGTGTTGTTTTTAATTTTTGTCGGGGGTCTTTTAGTTATATTTGCTTATGTATCTGCTTTAGCCCCTAATAATTTTTTTTCTAGTGCAAAGTCGGTAGTGAGTTTTGTCTTGGTGTATGGGGTTGTGCTGGTTTGTTTTTCTGTGGGTGACTTTTTACCAATTTCTTTTATTAGAGATGGCCATTTAGGTTTGGGGGGCCAAGTGGAGTGGTTTAAAGATAGAACCTGTTCTGGTGGTGTATTAGTGAATCCTAGGAGAATTAGACTTATTATTATTTTGGGGATTGTTTTGTTGGTTGCCCTTTTGGCTGTTGTTAAGATTTGTTATTATCAGCAAGGTCCTCTCCGTTCCCATTCTAGGCTTAAATAATGTGGCTATGACTTAGGGTTATGCATAGACCTATTCGGAAATTGCACCCGGTTTTAAAAATTGTTAATGGCTCATTAATTGATCTTCCGACTCCTTTAAATTTTTTTGTGTGATGAAATTTTGGTTCTCTTCTTGGTTTGTGTTTAGGTATTCAGATTGTGACTGGTTTATTTTTATCTATACATTATACGGCTCATGTGGACTTAGCTTTTGCTTCTGTGTCACATATTTCACGGGATGTTAATTATGGGTGGCTTTTTCGTGCTATTCATGCTAATGGGGGTTCTTGATTTTTTATTTGTATTTATTTTCATATTGGTCGTGGGATGTATTACGGGTCTTATGTTAATGTTTTTACTTGGAATACTGGGGTAGTATTGCTTTTGCTAACTATGGCTACTGCCTTTTTAGGGTATGTGCTTCCTTGGGGGCAGATGTCTTTTTGAGGTGCGACTGTTATTACTAATCTTTTTTCGGCTATTCCGTATATTGGGGTGGATTTAGTGCAGTGATTGTGGGGTGGGTTTGCTGTTGATAATGCGACTCTAACTCGATTTTTTAGCTTACATTTTCTACTGCCTTTTGCAATTCTTGGGTTGGTGGTGTTACATTTATTGTTTTTACATGAGTCCGGGTCTAATAACCCTTTAGGTATTAACAGGGACAGTGATAAGGTCCCGTTTCACCCTTATCATACCTATAAGGATTTGGTTGGGTTTTTGGTTGTTTTATTTTTATTAAGACTGTTAGTATTATTTTCCCCCTTTCTGTTAGGGGATCCCGAGAATTTCATTCCGGCTAATCCTTTAGTTACTCCTGTGCACATTCAGCCTGAGTGGTATTTCTTGTTTGCCTATGCTATTCTTCGGTCTATCCCTAATAAGCTTGGTGGGGTTGTGGCTCTTGTAATATCTGTCGTGATTTTATTTGTGGTTCCAATTAGTCATTTAGGTAAAGGGCGGTCTATAAGATTTTATCCTATCAATCAAATTTTGTTTTGGTGTTTAATTGGTATTTTAGGAATTTTAACTTGAATTGGGGCTTGTCCTGTTGAGGCGCCATATGAAGGAATTGGTCAGGTATTTACTGTGCTGTATTTTTTGTATTATTTATTAAATCCTTTTGTTCAAATGATGTGGGATAAGGTGATATCTTATTAGATATTACTTGTTATTAATTTGATCGGACCATTTATCTGGGATAAATTTTGTCTTGAAAATAAAATGGAAGTGTTCGATTCACTTAATGGTTTTTGCAATGGAAGCTGAATTTAGCGTCGGTCTTGTAAGTCGAAGGATAAAAGTATAACCTTTTTCATTGCTGATATTTGTGTTGTATTTTAAGAGTTATGATAAAAGTTTCTGGTTTGTTTTTGGTGTCGACAATGGGAGTTGTAATTTCTGTGGTAACTTTATGTCTTCAGTATAAGCATTTGTTAAGGGCTTTATTGAGGTTAGAGGCATTGACATTAAGTTTATTTGTTTTACTAATAGCCGTCTCGGGGGGTTTTAATTTTGAGGGGCAGATGTGTCTTGTTTTAATTACTATAGGTGCTTGTGAAGCTAGTTTGGGGCTTGCTATTTTAGTTTCTTTAATTCGTACGCATGGTAATGATTACGTCCATAGATTTAACTTTCATAAATGTTAGGGCTGGTTTTTTTAAATATATGTTTATTTATTGGTGGATTTAGCGGCCTTACGTGGTACTATCGTTTATGGGGACTAGCTATTGGGAGGTTTCTGTCTGTATTTAGCCTTTGGTCTAGAGGTCTTGGGTTTAATTCGTCTTCTTTATGGTTTATGGGAGATGGGTTAAGGCTTTCTCTGGTTGTCCTTACTTGGTGGATTTCTATATTAATAGTTGTGGCAAGTCAGGTAGTGAAGGTTAAATCTAATCAGTATAATATATTTACTTTGTATATTTGTCTTTTAAATTTGATTTTAGTATTGACCTTTTTCTGCTCTAATGTAGTTTGATTTTATGTTTTTTTTGAGGCTTCTTTAGTTCCGACTTTGTTTCTTATTTTAGGGTGAGGGTATCAGCCCGAGCGGCTTCAAGCCGGAACGTATATAATGCTTTATACTATTACGGCTTCTTTACCTTTATTAGTTTTAATTTTGTTAAGTGTCGATATTACAGGTAGAGGAGATTTTGTGTTGAAGAGTGTGTTAAGGAGATGTGCTGGATCTAGAATAGCACAGGGTTATTCGGGATTGAGCGGGGTGGTTTTTTTTACGGGTTTGGCGGCTTTTTTAGTTAAGCTTCCAATGTTTTCAGTTCATTTGTGGTTACCTAAGGCCCATGTTGAGGCTCCTGTGGCGGGTTCCATGGTTCTGGCTGGGATTTTACTTAAGTTAGGCGGGTATGGGGTGTTACGCATGTATCAGTATTTAGGGTTTGGCGGATCTGGGTTAATTAAGGATGTTTTGTTTTGTCTTGCTTTGTGGGGTGGAATGGTCACTAGTGTTATTTGTTTTCGTCAAGTGGACTTAAAGTCATTGATTGCCTACTCTTCTGTGGGTCATATGAGGTTAATGCTGGCTGGTGTCTTCTCTAACAGATCTTGGGGATGGCATGCTGCTTTAGGGATAATACTTGCTCATGGGCTGTGCTCTTCTGCGCTTTTTGCACTGGCTAACTACAATTATGAGAAGACCGGAACTCGAAGGCTGGTTATAAATAAAGGAATACTACTGGTTTGCCCAAGAATTTCTTTGTGGTGGTTTTTGTTTTGTGTTGTAAATATGGCAGCACCCCCTTCTATTAATTTATTGAGAGAAATTCTTGTATTCCCTTCTGTAATGTTTTACTCTTCTTGGTTACTTGCGCCGGTAGGTATAATGAGGTTTTTAGCGGCTGTATATAGGTTATTTTTGTATGTGAGCACGCAACACGGGGGTTTTTCTAAGTTTATTTACCCATTTATTGGGATAAAGAGAAGTGCCTTCCTCTTGTTGTTCCTGCACTACTTTCCTGTTAATGTTATAATCGTGAAAGCTGATGTAATTTGCGGTTGAATTGTTTAGTTTTAAAGAGATCAGATTAGTTTATTTGAAAATTCCAGGGTGTGGGCTTGGGGAAGAAAGGTAATTTCATCTGATAATGAAGCTTTTTTGGGGATTTCATGGTATTAAAAGATCTAGGATTAGGTCTTTTGTGTTGTTTTTTTATGTTGTATGCCTGTTTCCTTTTATTGTTTGGTTTTTTTTAAAAAATAAATGTATTTTATTTGAGTGAGAGATTTTTTCTGCTAGCAGGGCGAACATGTCTTTATCGCTTATTTTGGATCCCGTTGGAATAAGATTTAGTGGGGTGGTTTGCTTTATTTCTGCGTGTGTGATGTTATTCTCTTCCTCTTATATGGCTGGCGATATTTTTTTAAGTCGGTTTACTGGTCTTGTTATAATATTTGTACTATCTATAAATTTACTTGTATTTATCCCTAATTTAGCGGCTTTGTTAATTGGGTGGGATGGGCTAGGTATTGTCTCTTTTGCTCTAGTTGTTTACTACCAAAACACTAAGTCTTTGTCCGCTGGGATACTAACTGCTTTGGCTAATCGGGTGGGGGATGTTATATTATTACTGTCTATTGGCTTTTGTGTAATTCAGGGGCACTGAAATATCTTATTTATGTGGGACAATAGGCTGTCTTCTTTAGTGGTGTTTTGTGTTGTAGTGGCTGGGATAACTAAGAGTGCCCAAATTCCCTTTTCAAGGTGACTTCCTGCGGCTATAGCTGCGCCAACCCCTGTATCGGCATTAGTCCATTCTTCGACTTTAGTAACTGCTGGGGTGTTTTTATTAATTCGGTTTTACCCCTTTTTAAGTGAATTTAGGGGATTTCGGGTGGGGCTGCTGTTCGTATCAGTCTTAACTTTATTAATAGCTGGAATCGGTGCTAATTACGAGTATGATTTAAAGAAAGTGATTGCTTTGTCTACTTTAAGTCAGCTCGGTGTTATAATAATGAGCTTGGGACTGGGCATGCCGCTGTTAGCGCTATTTCACCTGTACACACATGCTTTGTTTAAGGCTATGTTATTTCTTTGTGCTGGGGCCATTATCCACAATAATAGAAATTCTCAAGATTTACGTCAACTAGGTAATTTATGGCAACAAATACCTTTAACAGTATCTTGCTTAAATGTAGCTAATCTGGCGTTGTGTGGTGCTCCTTTTATGAGCGGATTTTATTCTAAGGATTTAATTCTGGAGACTAGATTGTATAGTCCTTGTAATTTATTAATCTTATTGTTAATTTTTATCGCTACTGGTATAACGGCTGCGTACAGGATCCGGTTGTCTATCTATTCTTTGTGGGGGCACTCAAATCATTTACCTATACATTCAAATTTTGATGAGGATGTTAAGGTGACATCAGCTGTTGTTACATTAAGGGTGATTACTATTTTTATTGGTAGAGTTATGCAGAGAGTTGTTTTAGAATTTAATAGTGTAATAGTGCTGCCTATAGGGCATAAATTATTGACAGTTCTTGTAACATTTTTAGGTGGTTGGTTAGCTGTTGTCTTGTGGCAGTCTCCTACAATCGATCAGAGGGGGAGTAATAAGCTCATAAGTTTTAATTCTTTGATGTGATTTTTAGTCCCCCTGTCAACTCAGCCCGTGGTGCGAGGTCCATTATTTGCAGGTGGAGATTTTTTTAAATCCCTTGATCAGGGTTGGCTTGAAGTAGTTGGGGGCCAAGGGATTTTTAAGGTCGTGAGATCGGCTTCTATGGGTAATCAGGTGTTTCAAGCTAAGTTAATTAGTTCATTTTTGATGATAATATTATTTTCTTTTGTGCTAACTGTGGTGGTAGTGGTTTTATGTTAGTGTCATTCTTGCTTTGATAGCTTAATTTATAGAGCGTAGCACTGAAGATGCTAAGGTGAGGTTAGCCTCTCGGGGCATTTATGTTTATAAATTAGTTATTTATTACAGTAAATAAGTTCAGATTAATTAGGGTGGTCATCTGAATATAGGGTGATTAAAAGGGAGAAAATATAGGCTTGAATTAGTGCCACACCAATTTCGAACATAAAGTAAAATACTTGGATGAAAATTAGAGTGGCTACAGCTAGTGTAGGGTAAATAAATAGACCGGACCTTAGGTAGGTGCCTAGTAAACCTAAAATAATATGACCGGCGGTCATGTTTGCTACTAATCGAATTGATAGGGTGATTGGGCGAACACAGAGACTGACAGTTTCCACTAGAACTAGGAATGGGTTTAGTACGGCGGGTGCTCCTCCTGGAAGTAAGCTGGCAGCAGTTGATGAGGGGTTAAAGACAGCGCCGGAGATAATTAAAGATAGCCATAATGGGAACCCTAAAGAAAATCTAATGGCTAAGTGGCTTGTGACACTAAATACGTAGGGAATTAGTCCTGTTAAATTTAATAGGATTAATAGAAGGAATAAGGCCGATACAACGTTAATAAATCCGCCTAATTTAATACCGAAGGATCGTATTAGTTGCGAGGTGATAATTGCTTTTGGGGCATTTAGTAGGAAAGATCATCGTGTCGGGGCAACCCAGAAATTTATATTAAATAAAGTAATAACTGTGAGCGTGCAGAGTCATATAAGTAGATAGAAGGATATAAATACTAAGTTATGGTCGTCGAATGAGGAGAAAATGTCTACTAGCATTCTTATTAGGTACTGCCGGTACCTGGGCTTATGTTCGTGGGGTTACTGAGTGTAATGGGTTATCAGTTTCACGATTTTGCTAAATTAATTTTAGTGGGACTATCGGTTTGCGTTGGCGTTGAGTGGGTGAGGTTGTACTGAGTCTTGAAAGATCATCAAATTAAAGTAGACCCCAATACTACAACAAATCAAAATAGGATGAATAAAAATAACCAATTTACAGGTGCTAACTGAGGCATGTAGAAAATGCTGCTGAAGCAGCAACTCAGGCTTGACAAGCCTGGATTATAGGTATTAACTAATTTCCCTTTATATATCATTTAGAGTGTGTATTTAACCTTATAAGTTATTTATAACGATTATGTTAGTTGAGTTATTTTGTTAACCCACTCTAAGAAGTGTCTTGGGGTAATGGCTTCTAAGACAATTGGCATGAATGAGTGGTTTGCTCCACAAATTTCTGAGCATTGTCCGTAGTAGATTCCTGGTCGGGAAATTAGGAAACTTAATTGGTTAAGACGCCCCGGCACGGCATCTGCTTTTACACCTAAAGACGGTACTGCTCAAGAGTGAATCACATCTGCGGATGCCACTAGAACACGGACGGAAGTGTCTGTGGGAACTACAGCACGATGGTCTACATCTAGGAGTCGATAGTGCCCGCTTGCTAAATCGTTTGTCGGAATCATGTATGAGTCAAACTCCACGTCTTTAAAGTCTGAGTACTCATAACTTCAGTATCATTGGTGTCCTAACCTTTTAACTGTCATTTCTGGGGAGCTAATTTCGTCAGAGATGTACAGGAGCCGTAAAGAAGGTATTGCTAGGAATAAGAGAACTACAATAGGGAGACTTGTTCAGACTGTCTCTAGCTCTTGGCCGTGGGTAACGAAGCGTAGTGTGTAGCGGTTTATTAATATATTAATGGAGAAACAACCTAGAAAGGATGTGAGGAGGGCTAATAACACTAAGGTGTGGTCGTGAAAAAATGAAATTTCTTCTATTAATGGAGAAGCGGCGTCTTGAAATCCTAATTGTCCTCATTGGGCCATATATTGTATGATTTATTTATAAGAATTAATGTGTCGGCTGCACAGCTGTAGTTTTATTTAAGTGGGAGTATTAGTGCTCCCGTCTCATCCGGGTTATGGAAGTCCAGTGGGAGAAGGTCATCCCACTCTAAAGAGGTACTCATATTAAGTGGACTAGTGACTCTTCGTTGTGATGCGAAGGCTTCTCAGACAATAAATATGAAGTACAAAACGGAAATAAAAGAGACCATAGAGCCAAATGAAGAAACTATGTTTCACTTTGTGTAGGAATCTGGGTAATCTGAGTATCGTCGTGGTATCCCACTCAGGCCAAGGAAATGTTGCGGAAAGAATGTTAAATTAACTCCGGTAAATATAATAAAAAATTGTGCCTTCATTCATCGGGCATGGAGGGTTAGTCCGGCCATTAAAGGGAATCAGTAAGTGAATGCAGCAAATAAAGCAAACACAGCTCCCATTGATAGGACATAATGGAAATGGGCTACTACGTAGTAAGTGTCATGTAGTATAAGGTCTAATGATGCGTTTGCTAGCACAATTCCAGTCAGCCCCCCGACTGTAAATAAGAAAATGAAGCCTATTGCTCATAGTATGGGTGCCCGATACTGGATTTTGGCCCCGTGTATAGTTGCTAATCAGCTGAAAATTTTGATTCCTGTCGGGACGGCAATAATTATTGTGGCTGCGGTGAAGTAAGCACGTGTATCGACGTCTATCCCCACTGTGAACATGTGGTGAGCTCAAACAATAAATCCTAGAACACCGATGGCAATTATAGCATAAATTATACCGAGGGATCCAAATACCTCCCGTTTAGTTGAGTAGTGGGCCACTACGTGTGAAATCATACCAAATCCTGGTAAAATTAAAATATAAACTTCTGGGTGCCCGAAAAATCAAAATAAGTGTTGATAGAGAATCGGGTCTCCGCCTCCTGCCGGATCAAAAAAGGAAGTATTAAAATTACGGTCTGTTAGGAGCATCGTAATTGCTCCGGCTAGAACTGGCATAGATAGTAGAAGTAAAACTGCGGTCACAAATACGGACCACACGAAGAGAGGTAGTCGCTCATATGTTATCCCTTCTCATCGTATGTTTATGATTGTTGTAATAAAATTTACGGCACCTATGATCGAAGACGCCCCGGCTAGGTGAAGAGAGAAAATTGCTAAATCGACACTTGCTCCTGCGTGAGCTACATTGTCAGATAGGGGCGGATAAACGGTTCATCCCGTACCTGCTCCTCTTTCTACTGCTGCCGAAGTTAGTAGTAGTGTTAGTGAGGGGGGTAAGAGCCAGAATCTTATGTTATTTATCCGAGGGAAAGCTATATCTGGGGCTCCCAGTATTAAAGGAACTAACCAATTCCCAAACCCACCAATTATTAGTGGTATTACTAAGAAAAAAATTATGATAAATGCGTGGGCAGTTACAACTACGTTATATAGTTGATCGTCACCTAGTAGGGTTCCCGGTTGACTTAGTTCGGCACGGATAAGTAATCTAAGTCCCGTTCCTACTAAACCTGCTCAAATACCGAAAACTAAATAAAGTGTACCAATATCTTTGTGATTTGTGGAGAAGAATCATCGCATATGGGCCATACCCGCCAAATTATTAGGCGGCAAGAGATACAGCCTATAAAAAATCTGAAATTGGTAGGGCCGACAAAATAAGGAGCCCGCCGAATAAATTTAGTAAAATAATTAGGATTAGGATGGGGGATATAGGAGCGTTTAGCTTTAATATATTCAGGAGGGGAGCAAGGCGGGTGCTTATAGGGGATGGCTGGCTAATTAATTCACTCATGAAGTTTAGTGAATGTGAAGGCTGAGTAGTGGTAATAGATTTAGTATTTAACTTTGTTCCCGATAAAAGAATTAATGAGAATAGTAGGGCAAGATAGTAAAATAGGCTAATAAGGGATCCGATGAGTAGCGGAGCAATTAGGATGGCCGATCTTGAGGCCGATACAGATCAGATTGCTAGCCATTTACCCAAGAAGCCGAGAAAGGGGGGCATGCCGCCTAATGATAAAAGTAAAAAGGTTAGTGTTATATTAGTTCTGGTGGGGCTCTCTGCGGTGGAGATAGGGGCTTGTCTGAGTAGTCTTTTTTCAGAGTGCCACAGAGTGGCAAAAATACAGACAGAGATAAGAAAGTAAATAATGAAGTAAGTTTTAAGGACGCTTTGTCTCAAGGTAGCGCATATTAGTATCCAACCGATGTGGCCAATTGATGAATATGCTAGTAGTGCACGGATTTGGGTTTGGTTAAGGCCACCGATCCCCCCAATTAGCCTAGATATCCCAGCGGACAAAAAAATTATAGTTGTGATAGTTGATTTTTCTTGTGCCCATGTTTGTGACAGCCTAGATAAAAGGAACAGGGGCCCCAGTTTTTGTCAAGACGCTAATAGTAAGCACCTTATTCAGGAGATTCCGGCTATAACCCTGGGAAGCCAGAAGTGAAATGGGAACCTGCCTAATTTTAATATTAGTCCGGCAGCTAAGAGTAAAGCTCCCACGGGGGATTGTGAAATGGGCTGTATCTCTCAAGTAAGAAATAAACCAAATGAAATAAGGCTCCCTGCCATGATTATACCGGATCCCAAAGCTTGTGCGATAAAATACTTTATACCTGACTCAGCCTCTTGTGACATCCCCCTATAGACTAGAATTGGGATGAAGCCCATTAAGTTGATTTCTAGGCCAGCCCAAATAGGGAGCCAGTGTAAGGATGATAGGGATAGGACTCTTCCAAACATAAGCACGAATAAAAATAAGAAACCAAATGGTATAATTGAAAACATATTAAGAAGGAGGACGGAGTTGAGCCGCCCAAAACATAGTTAGCAGCTGTGTTTTATGCCCTGTTCCTTCTCACGCGATGGCGATTTGTGGCAGAATTTTTTAAGCTATTCAGTCTAGGGAGCCCTCGTTTCATTCGTGGAATAAACCAAGAAGTAAAATAAATAAAAATACCATGAGGCCGGCAATAGTAAGTGCATTGAGCCCCGTAGATATTTTGATTACTGGCGGGAATAATAGGACAATTTCCACATCGAAAATAAGAAAAATGACAGCCAGCAAGAAGAACCGGAGTGAAAAGGGGAGTCGGGCTGAGCCTATTGGGTCAAACCCACACTCAAAAGGCGAACTTTTTTCACGGTCTGTGACAGAGCGCTTTGCTAGAACTCAAGCCAGAGCCATAACTACAGAAGCGATTACAATTGCTAACAGCGAGGAGAGTAAGGACCCGAGCATTTAAGGTGAAGGAGAAAATAACCTCATGTTATGCGCCATCAACGCATCCCGTTTTATCCGGCACGTCACCGCTGAATGGGTAGGAAGAATCTACAAACTCCTAATTAACAGCTAGGCGCCTAAATTTGGCTTCCACTCAAATAAAGCAGAGGGGGACTTTCACCGCCAAAATACGGGCCGAAACCGTGTATGAATTTCTCATTTTCTGCTGTGGCATCGGAAGTATTACACTTCATTGACTGAATGCAAATCAGTTCTTTTAAGATTAAAGTACAATACCAGGGATATTTAAATATCGTTGTTAGATTAAAAGTCTAATGCTTATAGCTCGGCCACCTAAAAGAAATAGCGGTAGGTTTTGCTTTTAGGTGAGGTTTAATACCCTCATCAGTAAATAGATAAGTATAAGAATAGTCAAACTACATCAACAAAATGTCAATATCAGGCGGCTGCTTCAAACCCAAAGTGATGACCTGAGGAGAAATGGTCGGCGCTTGTTCGCCACAGGGACACCAATAGGAAAGTTGTTCCAATAAGTACATGTAGTCCGTGGAATCCTGTGGCGACAAAGAAAGTAGATCCGTAGGCGCTATCAGCGATAGTGAATGGGGCCTCATAATACTCTCCAGCCTGGAGGGCTGTAAAGTAGATGCCTAGTATTACTGTTGCGATAAGTCCTTGAATCCTTGTTGATTTATCTCTTTGTATGAGTCCGTGGTGGGCTCATGTGACAGTAACCCCAGAGGCAAGTAACACGGCTGTGTTTAGAAGCGGTACTTGAAAGGGGTTGAGTGGGGTAATACCTGTAGGGGGTCAACAGGACCCGAGGTCTGGTGTCGGGGCTAAACTTCTGTGGAAATAGGCCCAGAAGAACGCGAAGAAAAAACATACCTCCGATAAAATAAATAGTACCATGCCAAGGCGTAGCCCGGCTACGACTTTTTCGGTGTGAAATCCCTGGTAAGTTGACTCACGAATAATGTCACGTCATCATTGAAATAAGGATACTACAATTAGAAGTACACCTATTAAAGGTAAAAGGAGGGTGTAGCCGTGGAATCATCCTACCAATCCTCCGGTCAAAAAGAGAGCACCTATTGAACATGTTAAGGGCCAAGGGCTAAACTCCACTAAATGAAATGGGTTTCGGGTCATACAAAAAGGTTATATAGTGCTAAAACTACTTGCATTTTTTTTTCGGGTTTTTTCAAAAAATGGAAAAATGGAGCAGGTAGTTTCCGTAGTAGTGATTTTTTGATGCAAAAAAAAAAAAAAAAAAAAAAAAAAAAATTCCAAAAATTCGGGTAAATTGGTTTTTTTTGGGTAAAAAAAGAAAAAAAATTAAAAGTTGTGTGTCTTTTTTTTTTTAAGAAATAAACTGTTTATTTTATTATAAATTATTAATAGGTTAATATAAAAAATTTATTGAGTAAAAAAATAAACAAATAATTTGGTGTAGATAGATAGATATATGTATATGTATGTGTATATATATATATCTATATATATATATA
>JAULCD010217498.1:0-10545 GCA_032361085.1 Calliostoma canaliculatum
CCCCCCCCCCCCCGAGAGCACAGTGGCTAGCGTGCTGTTAGGTTGTAATGTTGTAACACAACAACACTCGTGGTTCTCAGGTACCAGCCGAAGCTCGCAGGTTCCACTGCATCACACAACCACAAAACCTTGCCGCTGTGATATAACTGAAATTTTCTGGGAGAAAACGGCGTTAAAATATCATATCGAAACATGTTTTGCTTAGTCTGGTATATTATTTAATAATGTTTACATTTTCAAACAACAATCGACAGGTAAACATGTTTTCCTTATTTACAAACACGTGCTGTACGTTAGGGCTGGCGATAACACCGAGATACGAACTGAAACAGTGACGTATATATACGTATTGCTTTACCTTTCTAATACCAGTATATTGATGGTCATTAAGGTTTTAGATTTATCACACACATACAAAAATTAAAATCATTTTGTTAAGTTTAAATGTTATGCTACTTTTTTAAGGTTTAATACCCCCCCCCCCCAAAAAAAAAAAAAAATTGTTATTATTTTAAAGTCGTCGACAAAATAGCCCTCTTAATTAGTGCCGATTGATTTTAGTAGAACTTAAAACTGTAACTATCTTGTGCTGTTGAAAGCCTAACCTGTGATAATTCATCATTGGATTGGTTTACAAAAATCTAATTGGTTTGGGATTTCAGATTGCAAAATATTTTCTATCGATATATTACAATATGTATTGCAATATGTAGAAGAGTATCGCAACACAAAATCGCACAAGAAAATTTGGGTTAATGCATGTGTACTATATAGTTCACTATCCAGAATCCATACGTGATTAATATTAACCGTTGAGCGCTGACTGTAGCATGTTACCTTCAGTGCTCAAAATGTTAACGGGTGAAACTACTGGAAACCTATCCCGTGATAATTTGTTTGAAAGAGTTCATAAATGAGCTCCTTCAAACAAATTACCGCAAGGTTTTCAACAGCACGGAGGGATCAGTTTTATGTCACATGTAATCACTACTGCGCTCTTAGGGTTAAACAAACTATCAGTGTTACCTGGATATGTCGAATATATAAATACCAGGGTCTGACCGGCTTTTGTGCGCATACATATTTAAGTGGTGACTTCTCTATTTTAACTGTCAATATTCCTTTAATAACAAATTATAAATACTGAAAACTACGACCGAATTGAGATAAAAAAAATGTATTCAACGTGACCACCAGTGAATGACATATCTCAACCGATGCACTATCATCCATTCACCTGTTTTCCACTGTACTGTTATGCCTCACTTGACGCACCTGTAGCCCCACGTCTCAACACACCTGAAATGTCATCAGCCATTGTCCTCGCAAAGGGAGGGAACTGGAACAGCCAGGTGAAGTAAGCAAACTTTCAAAATGGCGGCGACTGTCCCAAAGGGGGACAGGCTTCCCCCTGACTGGAACTACTCTGTGACGAGGGACGGGAGAGTGTTTTTTGTCAAGTACGTACAAACCTCCATTTTGCACCTGTCCAGAGCGACAGGTATCGATATGAAATGATTATCGCGACAGGTGTATACATCTTGCATACTTGTAATACTTTCTTTCTTTTTACAGCGAACGTACACAATCCACGACATGGCTTCACCCGTTGACAGGTCGTCCTGTTCAGACCGGGAACAGCCCAAACCAAGGTAGGTCACACCTGTAGTTAGGCGACAACGCTCCATGTATTAAAATGCACTATGCCACATAGTTCGCAGAGAAGGCTCAGAAGCCACATTCCAGGTCGGCACTCATGATAAACAAGGAGTGACAGCGACACTCTCAACCTTGACTGGCGTACCCATGAGACGCTACCCGTCCCCACCCCTTTATTTGTTTAGGTATTCCACGGGGAAGGTGATAAAAAAAAAATTAAAAATCAAAACAAAAATATTAGTGCATTTTCCTTCGAACGTTTGTACTTGAAATTATTTACAATTATTTATAAGTAACTTAATATTTCATTTTTAGAAATCTTTAGTTTTTATGATTTAAAAAAAAAAAGGTATTGCAGTTTTTATAGAAATATAACATGGCTGATTATTATTACACACATACATACATACACACATACACACATACATACATACAATGATACATACACACATACATACATACATAGATATAAATATATGAAGAAGATACATGAAGAATAACACTGATTTCCTCCTACATGCTATCCTCAGAAAGGTTTACATCAGTGTGTCTGTGACATGTCTATGATGACATATTTAACACTGATTGTGACTTTACTGTTCAATGACATCATAAAGCTGCGTTGAACAATGTGTTCATTTTAACTATACTTGATCAAGTATTTAGGGATCGACACAAAGTCTTGACGACATATTCTTCTTTAACTTTCTGCATCATTGAATCAGCATTGGGCTTAAGTTTTGGTTTAATATTGTCCTTACATTTATGATATTTCACTGATGAGTATCTGCTAACGGTTATTAAGGCCAAAAGTTTTTGAGGGTAGGTAGGTAGGTCGGTCGGGAATTATATTTTTTTTTATTGAATTTTTATTTTCGTGATATAAAGTGCTGAGTGGATTTCAGGCAGTCTTAAAAGTGTGACCACCTTGTGCTGTTGAATACCTATCCTGTGATAATTAGTTTAAAAGAGCTCCCGTAGGAGCTCTTTTAAACAAATTACCACAGGATAGGTATTCAACAGCCTGTATCAGTTGGAATTTGAAAACTAAAGCGAGTAAATGTTGTGCTCAGGATTTCAGATGCAGTTCATGATACAATGTTTGGGTGGTCGTTTTATTTTTTCATTATGATAATACAAAAAAGTTAGGGTCGGCAACTGTATTGTAGGCAAGGTCGGGTAATCGGAACCACAACACTTTTTTATTTGGCCTAAAGCTTTGTAGATGTAGACCATGGGTTTGTTAAATGTTAACTGCTAATATATCCTATGTTCAGTCTAGTTACTGAAGAATATCATACATTCAGTTTCCAATATATTGTGAACAGCTGTTGAAAAATTTGTATATTCCCTCTGTAG
This sequence comes from Calliostoma canaliculatum, assembly GCA_032361085.1. Taxonomy (NCBI): domain Eukaryota; kingdom Metazoa; phylum Mollusca; class Gastropoda; order Trochida; family Calliostomatidae; genus Calliostoma; species Calliostoma canaliculatum. Next base: position 3,019 of record JAULCD010217498.1, read on the forward strand.
TAGATGTTCTTTTTTTTGGCTTAATTTGTTACACATGACCCTATTTCACTAATTATGTAATTTGTATGTATAATATAAAGTAAAAATTAAAACAGAATCTTGAATCATTATTTTAGTATGTCGCTTGACCTTTTAAAAGTTTGATATTAGGTCATGAGTACTGGTGGCAAAGTTTCCCTTTTTTAATATTTCAAGTTTAATCAAATTATCATAGGATAGTTTTTTAACAAAACCTATTTGTCATAGCTTTAAGTCATCCAAAGTTGAATTTAATATGAATAAAAATGAATGTTATTTAAGTTATTTTATGTTATTCATTTTCAATGTAACGTTGAAAACCTATCCTATCCATATTTTTAAAAAAGCTAATTTAAACAAATTATTACAATTTAGGTTTTTAAAAGCTACTACGGAATTTGATATTAAGTTAAACAAATGCTGCTCTGAGCACTCTGTGGGTTAAGCAATTCATGCGCTGAGTACACCATGTTGATGTGCAGGAGCCAGCAGTCACATTAACCCTTAAAGTGCTAAGCCTAAACTTTTTTTCTTTTTTCATTGTCGAAATTCTGCCCAAAATAAAATGATAAAATCTGTCCTGTGATAATTTGTTTAAAAGAGCTCCTATATGAGCTCTTTTAAACAAATTACCACAGGACAGGTTTTTAACAGCCTGTATCAGTTGGAATTTGAACACTAAAATGAGCAAATGTTGCGCTCAGCACAATAAGGGTTAATAAGATAAAATAGGTATTCAGCTGCAGTAGATGTTATTTTTTGTCATTATGATAATAAAAAAGCTAGGGTCGGCACCTATGTTGTAGGCAAGGTCGGGTAATGAGAACCACTACATTTTTTTATATATGGCCTAAGAGACGAGTGGTATGTCAACAGAATGTCATTTAATGAGTTCACATTGTGGCCATCAAAGAGGCTGTTGAAAACATATCCTGTGGTAGTTTGTTTAAAAGAGCTTAAATCAGCTTGTGCCATGTGAAATCGGATAATAGTTTCAGTATATATGCTGAAAAAATAAATTCTTGAAGCAATCTATGTCAACAAAATTACCCCTGTTCGGGAGTTGGCCCATGTTTGCTCAAGTAACTGATTATGATGTCAATAGAAAAGGGAAAATCATTTGAGCAAACTTTGATGTCACATGACACATGAATATCGACAAAATTCCCAAATCTGGCCTGATAAAATTTAGAAATTGTCCTCTAGTTTCATATACAATTGTCAAATCCAGACTGGTTGCACAAATGGTGGAAAGAATTTGAAAATGGCTGTTGTTAACTAATGTTTATGCTCTGTGACCATGACCTTTGATGAACTTTAAAGTCATATCGATATCAATTGCAATTCGACCTTTACCAGTACCATCAATTGTATACCCTCTAATACATTTAGTTTCTTAGATAAGACACCCGATATTTTGTCAGAATGTCATTTGAGCTAACTTTGAAGTAATGTGACATGTGAATGGAGTAGAAAAATTCCGAAGTCTGGTCTGATAAAATGTGCTCCTCAGCTTTATAAACAGGAAGAAATAGACTTTGAAAATGGTCATTTTAGTAAATTTCAAGGATTTGACATTGTCATTAAATGACCTTGAAAGTCACATCGACTTAATTGGCAAGTCAACTTCTACCAATACATCCTGGATAAATCCATGCTATGATTATATTTCTTACTCTACGTTACATAGCCCAGGACACAAGCAGCAGAAATCTGCTGTTTTTGTCTAGGGCTATGTAGTATAGAGTAATGAAGATATCATAGCATGGGTTTATCGAGGATGCTACCAATACCACTCATTGGTTTTTAGCTGCTTTTGGTTTATTGTGGATATACAAAGCAATTAAGTGCTAAGTACGATATTTGCCAGCTTTAATTTTTAAATTCCGACCAAAACAGGCTGTTTAAAACCTTTCCCGTGGTGATTTGTTTGAAAGAGCTCCTGCAGGAGCTTTTCAAACAAATTACCACAGTAAAGGCTATCAACAGCACAAGGCGATCAGAGATTTATGTCCTGGTGAAATCAGTTCAGTACTTAAAGGGTACAAATCAATTATTGGTTGTGGTGTGAAAAACAAAGACAGTGCTACAATCACTATATGTTGGACTTGAACTAAACTGAATGTTATACTTCCTATTGATCAAGTAGGGGTCAGCTTATTTACGTGATGTGTTTTCATCTTCATTGCTTAAAACCCTTAGAGTTTTAAATTTAATTGTTGTAGGATTTAAAACTGTAACCATCCTATGCTTATAAAACAATTGCCTGTAGTAATTTGTAAAAGAGCCTGTTTAGAAGCTCTTTTAAACAATTTACTACAGATAGGTCATCCTTATATATTCTAGGCTAGTATATCTCCATAGCATTCCAATATATACCTTAGACACATCTACCCACTATACTTTACTTTTTATTATGCTGTGGGAAAAATAGCTACATATTGCAAATCATTCAAAAAGGGTTATGTTACACATGTTTGAATTAGAGACATCAGCTTTATGCTCACAAAACATAATTTGTGTTAATAATTGTGTTTTAGCATTTTTGCTTTTGTTGTGTAAAAATCCTTCACTTTCGATAAAAAGTGCAAAGGATTTTCTGTGTGAAGCATTTGATTGGATGTAATATCCCTATCAAAGCTATCATGACGAATGTGTCCAGGATATGTATTGGAATGTAAGGGAGATATAGCCTGGTTTATTGAGGAGGCAGGTAGGTTTTCAACAGCATGTTCAGGCAGGAATTAAGACAATGTAATGATGTGTGCTTGTTGCAGTTCATCATCCCAACTCAGATGGAAATTAATGTATATAGATTTATGTCCGTACGGTTGTTGTATTAAACTCGTCTATTGATGCGTGTGTGTTCCAGCGGGTATTTTTGTTCATTAGTTGTTCAGCAGAGCAAAAAGGCCTCAAAGCTTTCATTAGCTTCACTTCAGTAAACTTCTAGATGAAACCATTGATTGTAAAGTTGATCAGACTTGGATGTGTGCTTCATAGCTGGTTTCATTTTTGGATAGTTGATTTGTTACATGGTTTCCTTTATTTTTGCACAGTTGGCTTTTCCTCTACATAGTTGACTTTTCCTTTGCATAGTTGGCGCACATCTGCACAGTTGGCTTGTCCTCTGCACAGATGGCTTTTCTTTTGCATAGTTGGCTTTTTCTCTGAACAGTTGGTTTGTCATCTGCACAGTTGGCTTTTCCTCTGCACAGTTGGTTTGACTGTTGCATAGTTGACTTGTTATCCGCATAGTTGGTTTGACTGTTGCAAAGTTGGCTTGTCATCTGAATAGTTGGTTTGACTGTTGCATAGTTGGCTTGTCATCTGAATAGTTGGTTTGACTGTTGCATAGTTGGCTTGTCATCTGCACAGTTGGTTTGACTGTTGCATAGTTGGCTTGTCATCTGCATAGTTGGCTTTTTTGTTGCACAGTGAAAGTTGTAATGGCCTGGGTTTGTATTTTTGTGGTAGATATACTGAGCATGGTTCTACTAATATTCCAAACAATTAAATGCTTTTCATGATCACAAGCAACTTATATCTAAATAACTGTTAACTACTGAAGCTGTTGGTCCCTTTAAGGTGTCCCTCTGGCCAGGATTAACCCTTTTCTCATGAACAGAAATATGTGGGCAATGAGAAGACATGTCTTTGTACACCCCACAGTGATATTCAGTTAGAAAGGTACCCCACACACATGTATATGTAGTCAGACAGCCCCCTTCCCCTTACACAAATATGCAGACAGACATGTACTCCCCAGTGATACAATAACACCCCCTCCCCCCTCCTTCCCACAGGGATATAAAGACATGACAGGTACCCCCCCCCCTTCACTCATAGTGATATACAGACAGGTACCCCCACCCTTCATTCATAGTGATTTACAGACAGGTACCTCCCCCCCTTCACTCATAGTGATTTACAGACAGGTACCTCCCCCCTTCACTCATAGTGATTTACAGACAGGTACCCCCTTCCTCCCATAGCGATATACAGATAGACATGTTTGAGTCAATACTGTATGTTTGTGTGAATACTGTATGTTTGTGTCAATACTGTGTGTTTGTGTCATTGTATTTCAAGTAGGTATTGAGTAGATATCCGGTGGTCCGTGCGACGTTTAATTGATCGTTCCAGCTTGAGATCAATGGTATTTATCGATGATCTATTGTAACATGTCAACTAATCATTATTATATCTCTTCTGTAGCATTTGTATTTAAAAAGGCACTAATTATGTTGGCTTGTTTTGTTCCTGATAGTTTGAAAGATAAAAGCCTGTCATAATGATTTTTTTCATTTAGTAATTGCCATGACACTCTTTGATCAAAATTGAAACAATATGATTTACATTTGACATTTTGCTATTTCTACAAAAATCTATGTATTTTTGACAAATACTTGTTTCTGAACAGGAATAAAGGAAGGTAAAGCATGTTTTACCTTGGTATATCATTAATCAGCATTCAGTTTCACCTTGGTATATCATTAACCAGCATTCAGTTTTACCTTGGTATATCATTAACCAGCATTCAGTTTCACCTTGGTATATCATTAACCAGCATTCAGTTTCACCTTGGTATATCATTAATCAGCATTTAGTTTCACCTTGGTATATCATTAATCAGCATTCAGTTTTACCTTGGTATATCATTAACCAGCATTCAGTTTCACCTTGGTATATCATAACCAGCATTCAGTTTCACCTTGGTATATCATTAATCAGCATTCAGTTTCACCTTGGTATATCATTAACCAGCATTCAGTTTCACCTTGGTATATCATTAATCAGCATTCAGTTTCACCTTGGTTTTTAATTAATCAGCATTTAGTTTCACCTCGGTATATCATTAATCAGCATTCAGTTTCACCTCGGTATATCATTTATCAGTTTTTGTTATATTACATTTATTGCATGAAAATATTAGTAAAAAAATTAAAAAAAGAACTGAAATTTTGATCCTCTTATTTCATGCTTCAAAATCTTTTTATATGTATTGTTCTTGTGGTTGTTATTAAAGTCATAAATACTAAACATAATTGTGTACCCTTTCAAAGGATTGTGTATTTGTTTTGTTCTGAAAACACTGCATTGCGTACAGCATGGTGATATATTCACTTTGTATGTGTTCATTTTATTATGAGAATCTTTTTGATAATTATGGAATTTCAAGAAACTAAAGCTTGTTACGTTGATATTAACAGTGATGATCCGCAAGTTCCCACACTATCTGTAAACCACAGAAACCAATAACTATTGATGCATGAAACCCACAGGAATGCTTCTCTATTCTTATCTGTCTCCGAATAGTGCGCGACAAGATCAATACAAACAGATGAAGTCACTCATCTGAAAAGTCCCTTCCATTAGCAAGGTTTCCTGCTGTACTAGATGGACAAGGATGAGCACACAGCATCCAGTGATTAGAAGAGGTATGAACTGGATCACTGGCTGTAGTACTACAGGGACTTGTGCTGATTCGGCACATGGTTCCCACGCTCCTAGACTGTCTTACAGTCTCACTAGTAGTATTTTCTCACAACAGCTCAGACATAAAAGGATAGTAAGGTATCAAATATCAAAATTATGTCCAGCAGAAAGCTGAATTTAGGCTTAGTTTCAGTTTTATAGTCTCTATACCATGACTGTGGACTATTAATGGAGCCTTGTGGACAGTCTAGATAGAGAAAATCAAGTCTACATTCTGCTATTTCAGTCATATCAACTTGAGGGAAATACCAGTTAAAAATTTTACAGACAAAATTTGACTTAATCAGCTTTATTGCACTCAAGACTCTTTATTTGTAGATATTAGTCTTATTGCACTGGCTTTGTGGATTCTATTGGACATTGTTCTGCTTATTTATTTATTTTTATCTATTTTGTGTGCCAATATATTGGTGATCATTTTTTTTTATTTACCTCCCACAGGAAAATAATTTTGACAATCAATTTTATTAAGTTCAAATGTTGTGCTATATTTTTAGGTGTAGTAATTTCATTCAAAATAAATAATTGTTTTGGGATAAAAATAAACAGCTTACATCAGGGAAAACTTTTTTAGAATATGATAAAACTTTGAATAACTTCTTTATTGCATGAAAGCTTTGTTTCGGTATAGAATCCAATATCATTTTAAACTGTTTTAGTTTGTTTTGGGTTTTTTCCATATTTATTATTTGAAAACTGTTGATAAATAAACCAAATAAGAGTGTCGAATTCATTTCAGTAGGACTTGAAACTGTATCTGCCTTGTGCTGTTGAAAACCTATCCTGTGATCATTTGTTTAAAAGAGCTCCTTTTGGAGCTCTTTTAAACAAATTATCACAGGGTAGGTTTTCAACAGCCTGTATTGGTTTTGAAAACTAAAATGAACAAATGCTGCTCAGCACTTTAATAAGATAAAATTAGTTTTCAGCTGCATCCATCACAGAATAGGTTTTCAACAGTTTAATTAGTTTGGAACTGAGATTACAAAATATATATTTCCGATATATTGCAATATGTATTGCAATGCATAGAAGTGTATCGCCGTATATCGCAATACAAAATGTGGGGCAATACACAGTCCTAGCAATGACACACTTGCAGGGTTGAAAACAGCATGAAAACTTGACACAACAAATGCATGTATTCATAGCGTAGCTTGATTTCAGAGTAGAATCCTTGTTTTAATGTGGATCTGGGGTAATAACTAATGTGATAAATATGTCTATTTTATATATATAGAAATATACTGTGAACACAGGGACAGGCTATATATGATCACATAAGTGGTTTTCAGTCCTGTCACAAGTTCAAATTAGGATGGTTTTTAGACCAAAATTTAGTCTATGAAATACTTTATTTTACAAATTTTTCCACTTTTTCAAAAAGCTGTATTTCTTTTTCCAAAGACAGACTTGCTTATTTTATAGACTTCCACAAGGCTCTTTTTAACACAGTCTTGAAGCAAAACTAAGATGGTTTTCTTCCTTTTTTTAGTAAATACAATAAAATGATGTAGATTTGAAACTTGTTGAATTTTGCCTTATTTATACCTTATTTGTAGTAGGATTTTAACCTTTGGCCAAACAAAATAAATGTTGTGGTTCTGATTACACGTCTTTAAAATTTAGGGTAGGCTGGTCGGTCGGGATTTTTTTTTTTATTGAAATATTTTTTTTTTTATATCAAATTAACCCTTAAAGCGCTGAGTGGATTTCAGCCATTCTTAAAACTGTGACCACCTTGTGCTGTTGAAGGAGCTCTTTTAGGCCAAATAAAAATTTTTTTGTGGTTCCGACTACTTGTTTTTAAAATTTAGGGTAGGTCGGTCGGGAATTAATTTTTTTTTATCGAAATATTTTTTTCATAATATCAAATTTTAACCATTAAAGTACTGAGCGGATTTAAGCCAGTCTTAAAACTGTGACCATCTTGTGCTGTTGAAGCTCTTTTAAACAAATTACCACAGGATAGGTTTTCAACAGCCTGTATCAGTTGGAATTTAATAACTA
>JAULCD010217609.1:0-10545 GCA_032361085.1 Calliostoma canaliculatum
GATGGAATATGAAAACTAAAATGAGCAAATGTGCTTAGCACTTAAGGGTGAATAGGATTTCATAGGTTTTCAGCTGCAGCAGGCGATGCATTATTTTTGTAATTACGATAATAAAAAATGTTAGGGTCGGCACCTATGTTGTAGACAAGGTCGAGTAATTTAAACAACATTTTGTTTTATTTGACCCAAGTGATTACTTACATCAACTCCCCCCAACTCAAAGAACTCCAGGGCAAACTTGTCCTGTTTCTGATCTTGTGGCCCTTCATCTTGTGACCTCCTTGGCTCAAAATTCATCAATTTACCAAGAAGTTTCTGATAAAAAAAATATGACAGTTCTATATATGATTCAAGGAATTGCTAATCTGTAAGTGCTACCAAGCACCAAATCAAACATTAGCATACATGTCAAAACTAAGTAAATTTTCTGAAACAAATTAGGTTAAGCAACGTATAACTTTTAAGTGCCAAATCAACAAAAAACACTTTCAGGTTATACATTTAAGAATGTTTACTTTACATGCTTGAAAGTATTTCTATCCTCATCCTTTTTACTTCACAAAAATGTCATTGATAAATTCTAAAACTATTCATCAAAGAATTAATGTACATAAAAAATATAGATAAAACATAAATAAAAAGTGATGATTCTATAACTGTGTTTGAGTTCTGTGTAAGATTTTAACTCTCAGACTCGGGCACCAAATCCAAGCAGCGAGCATCTAAGTACGTTAACCATTCAGTCACCTAATCTAGTAACTGATTTTTAAAGCAAGGGCGTGGGATTACTATGCCCGATTCAGGAACTTTCAAACACATACATGTTTTTGTCACTGTATAAATGGCGATTCATCGCCATTTAATTCATTATTGTATATATTGTAAACAACATGTTTCATGTTTTAAGTGTTCATAAATTTGACTTATTAAATAGTGTAAATTACAGTGAAAACATTGATCGAAGTCAGTGATAGAAGCTAACTGTTTCCATCCACTAGTCCTGATAATGATAACATATAGAAAAGTACCTAGAAATAAGAATATTCTACTGGTCCTCGGGATACCTTAACCATTGGGCACCTTTGCTCCAGCCGTAGGACTAGTGCCGAGTTATATCCCTGGAAGTACTTATTATTTGCCTTTTCCTAAATAACAGTTTTAAATGTCCCTACCGGAAGAGCAAATATTTACCTTTAAACATTTGAGGCAATCATCTGTGTCAAACTCAAGCTGAACACTAAACTGGTCTATAGACTGAACAAGCTCTGCTGCTTCCTGTTGCTCACCAACCTTGTTCAATATGTGAGGAGGCAGCTGCAAAAAGAAAGAAAAAAAAATATAATTACGTAAAATGTTGGATTTACTGGCACATCCACAATATTTCCAACATAGTGAAGTGGTCTCCTGTTTCACAAAGCTCTTGTACAATGACGTTTCTCTGAATTCGTGATTAATTCAACATTTTAATTGAAACCAATCAATAACATGATCCAAAACATGCCAAGTAAAAGAAAACATCTGATCAAAATAATAATAAATGTTGACAATATACAAAGGATATCCGTGTGCCTTTGCACTAGTAACAAACATATAATTTCACCGATGTGTTATATGATCAAACACAAAAGACAATTCCCGGGAAAATTTTCTATGGAAAGTAACAGTAATCAGTGTAAACATTAATGTCATATGAGGGCAAAAGGACAAGGCCGCATGATAAACCCAGTTTATTTCGGGTGCTCATCATATGAAAAAAACAACTGGGTCAGATTTAACAATTATTAGAAAACCCTTCAGTTTGAGTTTACACGTCTTCAAAAGTAAATCGTACCGAATACACGTGTACGTTTAGTACCGATTTACTTTATTTGTCAAAACAAAACCATTTTACTTTCTTCTCCACAGGAAGTTCATTTTGTCAAAAGTTACTAGGTTCCAAGAAAATACAAACCTGGCTAATACGAGTGTACCCATTGCCTGTATATTGCCAGCTCTCATATGAATGGAAAACAGACTTTCTACTCAAGCCTTTTTGGGTTTTGTGACGCAGCATTTTATTAACTGTGCAAATACCCAGCCTAGAAAAAGATTAAAGACGACCTGACTCCAGGCGGGTAATTTTTGCACGCATGCGCAAAGCCAACTATGACCCGGAAGCGATTAAATGAACATGCGCAGTTATTGTTATACGAGTATAACTTTAGTTTCGCAAAAATATTATTGCAATGATTAATAATTCTAAGGTTACAGAAAGACATTGGATTTATTTTATTTTATATTTCCATTCATAAAATGTAATTCTCTTATGACTTTTATGGTAAACTACACCGTTGCCCTTGGTGAATGGGAAGCCAAAATGGCGACGTGCTCATCTGTCAAAGTAAAAGGTAAACTTTCTGAACTAGGCTAAGTCTACTTTTATATGTCTTATGTGTATGGTTTTGTAAGTACTTAAACATCTGTGACATCAGTAGATTTTAGCAATGTTGAAAACGTTTTTATATGTAAAACAGTTAAATTGCTAAATAATTTTCATGTCGATTTATGGAGCTAGCTCAGTGGCTGACTTTTTGTTTATATTGTAAATAGTTCACATTCCAGGTGAGTTATATATTTTATCTATTAGCTTAATAGCTAGGGAATTTATCTATGATGTCATAAATACTTGTCAATTCGGATTTCGGTGATTTTGGTTTTCTTTACTGTCAACATCTAGTTTGTATGTTCACTTGAGAACAGGACAAACGGTTGACATTTTTGTTTTAGCTAAAACGTGACTGTCTACTAAATGAAACGGTAACAACATTTTGGCGAAAACGGCGACATTTTTTGGCAGTAAATGATACGGACAATGATACTTATGATATAAAGGCCAGTAACAAAGAAACACAAACGTACATTAAATAAACTTTATTGATAGAATATTAATAATAATAATGCCCATAGTCACTATAAAGTCAGCACAATGTCAGCACTAATCAGCACTTTCGATCAATTATAGTCAGCACAAAAGTTAAACAAAGAGATCTTCCTAATGTCAGCACTATGTTCATAATGTTCATCATCAGAGGAGGGAACGTGGATGGTGGCATACTCTGCCAAAAGTTGGTTGACATCCACGATTCCTTCTTGGAACAACTTCCCAACCGAAAATGTTTTTTGTTTGTTTTAAAGCTGCTGTGTGCATTTTCAGCTGACTATCCTTCACATTGCAACTTGGATTGGTAAAATCGACGTCTCACCCAAAAAAAAGGGGATGAGCATTTCAAATTTCAGCCTCTGGCCTCTTGAAATTGTATTGAGGCGCCGATTCCACCCTTCAACATTGTTGTTGGTTCTTGTTGTGATATTAAAAAAGGACCAGGTTTTTTGGCGGAAAACATAATGTTCTATCTATTGACTTTTAAAGTAAGTGTAAGTGCAGATATTCACACAGAATATTATACTCCAAAGAACAAAATGTTTTACACAACGACTCCTTCTCATCAATAGATCACAGTAGCTTTATCTCGTTAATAGTCATGTACACATCCTCACACAGAGGTAGCATTAAAGTAAACCTAACTGACCCTAACGGCTTCTCCCGTTACCTGACACATCACAATGCACCCTATGTCATAAACAGAACATGTGTACTTACCTTAGAGATGGAACGTCAATGTACAAATGCAGCCATCTTAAATCTCGCATCTCACAAGATCTCGCAAGTATACATGTTACGATTCAACATAAGCAACAACTCTTCTCAGTAGACTTGTCTCCGAAACCTTTTATAATGTTAAACATCCATGGTATGTCGTTATGGGGTAGAGACAGTAGGGTCATCAGTTTATTTAGGTTTGTCTTCGCATCCTCCTGATGTGCGCGCTGTACATCTATCTGTAACCTCTATCTTTTCAACCTGTGGTGTAGGGCAAATACCCTAGATACTCTCAGAAAGCCAGCAAGTCGAGTGGGTCACCCATCCAGTAACAATCCAGACCTGACGTTGCTAAACTTTGCCTGATTGTGATCAATTGTGATCAATTGTGCTATGCACTTGACCTCGCACAACCATGTTATGTTGTGTAATTTTATCAAATATGACATTAAAATAGTAGAAAGAAAAACATTATTTGTATTAAAAACAGATCAATGTTTTATTTTATTGAAACAGTTTGCAGCATTTCTTTTATTTACTGTCGCTGTTTTCGTCAGCGTTAAATTAGTGTTGCCACTTTTCGCCAGCAGTGTGAAATAACCTTTACATATGGTTGTTTTTGCCAAAATTTTGTCACCGTTTCGTCCAAACTGTTACGGTTTTTGCCAACTTAACATTGTTGCCGTTTTTAAGCTAACAAACCTGGCCCAATTTTAACCCTGTTCACCTACGGACTAAAAGTTGACATCCAAGAAAATCCTGAACTATGTATCATCACTTCTAAATGTCTCTAAAATAATTTATTTTTGTTTTGTTTTGTACAACTACAAGCAAATACTTCATGTATTATTTATATTATTTTATCATGTTATTTTGAGCTAAAAGAAGTCATTATATTTCAGAAATAGGCGGCAGGGGGATCACATCTGAGGGAGATTGAAATGGATTCAAAAGCTAAAAATCAATGAAATGTCAAGACAAGAATCCCCTCCTGGAGGTAGTTTAAACTTGGAAGATACTCTGGACAGTGAAGATGTATTAGAAGAAACCCCAATTATAAGCAAACATCACTTTTCTTTTTGCACAAACCCAGAAGAGAAACAAGATGATGGAATACCAGAAGGGAATTTCATGAGTTCCCTCCTGGAATTAAGTGATGACAACAGTTATCCTGTATTAAAAGGTCAACATATATATGCTGATGATTGGGACGAGGCTGTTTTTGGATGGAAAGATTTAGTCCCAAATACTAAATACTTTCCTCACAGAAAACGAAAAAAGAATAATGAAATTGAGACCGACAAACAAAAGAGTACAGTGAAGACAAATACTAATATTAGTAAAAGTAATGAAAGTCAAAGTCGGGCAATATGGAAATCAAATGTTGAGCCAGTAACTTACAGATATATTCCCAATAATGGTCAGTACAGAATTCACAAGTTTATCAAAGAGGAGAGAGACTGGTATACTGTCAGACGTAAAAATGCTGAAAGAATCACACCAACTTTACAAGCCAGACATGTTCAGCGAGAAATCAAAAGACTGATGAAAAAAGATTTTAGTAGAAAATCATCACCAGATGAGAGCAACACCAAGAAAGATGTGAAACGCTCTCATAGTACAAGTTCAGAAGGCTGCAGAGAAAGAAGTTCATGTTCATTAAAAACATTGGTTAAATCTGCCAGTGATTTATACGTAGAAAATATACCCATTCGTCTTAAAGAACTTGACTGTGAAATCAAACGGGATTCACAGATTCGAAAAAGTCATGAAGATCAGAACCGACCATTTCCATTCAGTGTGACCAAAGGTAAATTACATCCAAAGTTGAAGGAATCTCCCACTCCCCCTCGGCGAGGTGTTTATGATGCACAGAGTACATTTTTTCTCACTCCTGTAGGTGCAAAGGATTCACTGCGCCCGCTTGAGAAAATAACACCACAGCAACGAATGAAAGAAGATCTGCTCAAAGCAGCTGCTAAAAAGCCAGTCAAAGATACAGGGGGAGGTGATATCTCAAAAAATGAAACTGAACTCGCTAAATCTGCAATAGAAGTGACCAATTGTGATTTGGAACGAATGAGAATATTGCCTTTAGAAAAGACATCAAGAACATATTTTGATAGAATTGTGAAGAGTAAAGATGAAAATACTTCAGTTCTCACTGCCAGTATCAAGAAGAGAATGGGAACACAGTTTATTTCATCAATAACAATGGATGATGAGGGTTTGGGCAATATGGAGGAGTTGGGGCTTGGTGACCCTGACCTTCCAATTAGTACTTCAAGATCAAGCAGTTTGAAGGACCAAAATCTACCAGAAATTGCGGGACGAAGGCTTGAAGTGTCAGTCACAAATTACAGATACCTTTAATCTTTAGACTGCCAAGCTGATTTTAAAACTGTGACTACCTATTGCTGTTGAAAACCTATCCTGTAATAATTTGTTTAAAAGAGCTCCCTTAGGAGCTCTTTTAAACAAATTATCACAGGATAGTTTTTCAACAGTTAATTTAGACTTGAATTTGAATATTGAAGTAGACATTGAATGTTGAGCTTGGCACTCAAAGAGTTTACTTAATCAAAGAAAAAAATGTTAAACATGTGAAATGTGGAATTTAGAATTTGATGAACAAGAAAGATCATTTTGTGGATATACAATTTTATATTGCAGTGAATGTGATGTTAATATTAAATCTGTTGATTTATAACATATGTTTGAGAAGGCCAAATAATTTTTTGTCTGTGGTTCCGATTACCCGACTATGCCTAGAAAATAGGGGCTGAGCCTAAGTTGTTTTTTTATCATCATGATGACAACAAATTTATATTATATCATCTACTACTACTGAAAACTATTTTTTATTGTAACAATATTTGATGTCAGGGAACAAATATTTCAATTATGAAAAATAAATTCCCGACTACTTTCCCTAAATTTCGAAGAGATGTTATTGGAACCACAACATTTATTTTGGGGGCCTAATAGTGTTGGTATCTACACTGAAAACTTACACTCATTAAAAGAAACTACATATCCATGGAATCATCTTTATTGTTTATACAAAGTATAGTACTTAATATATTGAAAGTACATGTGAAATATAAGTATATTTACTAAACACAACTAAGTTTTCCTTCCCCCAAATTTAAAAGTTTTATGCACTGAGTAAGTCAAGAATTTTTTTGTTAAGGTTTTTTTAAATGTAATAGTTTTTTTAAAAGTTTAGGTTTATATGTATATATATTCTAGTTTTTAAAATTTGATAAATTAAAGTGTTTTGAGACTTTTACCGCTAAAACTAGACTACACTACAATACAACCCTTAAGAGTTCAACAAATCCTTTAGGTAGTTCAAGTGTGATAGCATGTGATGTCACTGAGCTAACCCTTAGGGCACTGAATTGGTTTTTATATGACTTAAAACTGTTACACCTTGTACTGTTTAAAACTTATTCTGAGTTAATTGGGTTAAAAGAGCTCCTTTCGGGAGCTTTTTTAACCCAATTAACTCATGATAGGTTTTCAACAGCAATATAATTTAGGTTTGATTTTTACACTTAAATCAATAAGTCATTTTAAGTATGATTGCAAAATCTTAACAGTACAGGGTCCTGTTTCACAAAGCTATCATAAGCTAAGATCGGTCTCAGACAATATTTCTTCATAACCGTTCATGTCGCCGTTAATGGCTCTAATATTGCCCAAACAGCGCTAAACAATAACTCACTCACTCACTAACCATTCATAACACTTCCATGAAACTAAACATCTAAAGGAAGCTGGAGAAGGAGCAAGGCCTTGTTTCACAAAGCTCTTGCAAAACTAAGATGTCTTAACTTTAACCTTAGCGCTAGTTTACCGCTAACACTTTTGTGCCAATCTGAATAACCAATAAAAGAAAATATCACAGATTTATATGTTCTTTAACATAAATCTTATGAGAAAGCTTCCGCGAATATTCTTATTGCCAATGTCAATCATGCTAATAAATTGTGTGTTTATGCAATATGGAAAAGTGTGCTACAAATTATATAATCAGTTTTCATTATTGATACATTTTGTATTTGTATTCATGCAAAAGAATAAACTGTGCTAGATTATGAGAATTAATTTTATGTGACCATTTCAGGTTAATGTTTGATGTCACTTAACCCTTACAGTGCTGAGCACATACAACATTTGCTCATTTTAGTTTTCAAATTCCAACTGAAACAGGCTGTTTAAAACCTTTCCTGCGGTAATTTGTTTAAAAGAGCTCCTACAGGAGCTCTTTTAAACAAATTATCACAGGATAGGTTTTTAACAGCTCAAAGTTGTCAGTTTTGAGACTGACTCAAATCAACTTGGCACTTAAAGGTTAATAGTTGTCACAAGTCTAGCCTAAAAAACGAGAAGTGAAGAACTTTGTATGTAACATTTCAAAGAAGTATTATAAATGTAGTTCATGTGAATGTGGTAAAATGTCCCATAAACAACTTTTGATTTCCACTGCCAGTGACATGTGATTGTGAAATATATAGGGAATTTTAAAATGAAACATAACATGTATTCTGCTTATAAATTTAAAAAATAAAGGATTTATCAACATCCTTGATAATCCAAACTATACCACAATTACATTCCAATACATGCCTTGGACACATTTATCATGATTCATTGTTTCTTTATTCGTTACTAAAAATAGCCGAATATGTACATGCTCTAATTTTTTTCCCATATTTTTTTAATTAAGAAACATCAGTTGTGTTCTAATACTAAAAACACTATTCAAAGCTAACAAGTAGGTTTTGTTTATTTTTTGGGGGTGAAGTGAAATTTCTTGCTATAATTTTCCTTGTGAGATTTTTTGTGTTTGAAAAGTTTCACCGTAACTTCCTCATTGAAGCTACTGTGGCAAATGTGTCCAGGGTGTGTATCCAATGAAATGGAGATATAGTATGGATTATCAAAGATGTTAATCCTCACAGTGCGTCTCACGGATATATCCGGTTCTAGTTGGCATGTCTAGATTGGGGCATGGTTTCAGTGAGACACTAATATAGGGACAGGTAAATCTGTCGAGTTGTCCAGGATGCGCCACCGCTATATAGCAGACGCCCGACAGGGGTGTGGAATTACTATGTCCGACTCATTCGACTCGGGAAATTTTAAACATGAACAAGATCATTTCTGTGTGCTAGTTGTCCGCGGACAAGTAGAGAATACTCTAACCCTTAAAGTTCTGAACACATCACCTGTCAATTCTAATGTCTAAAATCCAACATGAATAGGCTGTTAAAAAGCTTTCCTGTAATAGTTTGTGTAAAAGAGCTCCTTTAGGAGCTCTTTCACACAAATCATTACAGGAAATTTTTTCAACTGGACAAAACAGTTTTAAGGTATACTCACCCCTGAGTTCAGCACTGTAAGGGTTAACTATATAACTTTGACAAGTAGAGTTTACTTGCGGACAAGTAGATTTTGTCTATTTACTTGTCTGTCGACAAGTTTTAAATAATGGTATTTCCACACCCCTGCCAGACATTTCACACAGTTAAGGCTGAATCACAGTTAAAACAATTCAGACAGTGATACTTTTGAACTATTTTAGTTTTTGCTCAAACTATTACGGTACCATTGTTCAAATATGAACTTGTTGAGTTTATTTTAATTTTTTTGTAAAATGTTTTAACCCTTACAGTGCTAACATCAATATTTAATGTCTATCCTTAAGATGCTGTTGAAAACCTATCCTATAGTAATTTATTTAAAAGAGCTCCTGAAAGGAGCTCTTTTAAACAAATTATAATAGGATATGTTTTCAACAGCACTAGGTATTCAGTCTGAAGTCATGTTAATCTGAATTTAGCACTACAAGGGTTAAAGAAGTTTTCCAGACATTGTCTTGCTCAAACAATTGAGATGTCAGCTTCTAATAACTGACCTATGAAGTGCAATTGTTGCCTTTGCAAAGGTGACCGTCAAGACAAATTATTTACATATATGCCTTAGGGACATATAAATATTAGTTTGTCCATATTGCCTTGAAGTATGTACTTAATTACATTTTGTGATCTTGCCTTTAAATTTTAAATTTCATTAAAGCCTATGTCTTTTGACAATGCATTTTGAAAGAGATATTAAAGATGTATTTCCGTTTTTCATCAATGACGTGCCTGATTTTTATAAACACAATTATTCTCCTAATTATAAGCGTGATTTTATTAGAATTTAAAACTGTAATCACTTGTGTTGTTGAAAAATTATTTTGTGGTTATCTGTTTAAAAGAGCTCCTGAAGGAGCTTTTTTAAACAAATTACCACATAATAGATTTTCAACAGCAAATTTTAAGTTAAAATTAAGACATTGAAATGCGTATTTGATGCTCACAGTGCTTCTAGCTTTATTCTGCCAAATCAGATTTGTGATATTTTTGGGTACACAAATATAAGACATGCTGTTTCTTATTAAAAATTTTATTTTTATTTTTTTTACTTTGCCAAAACAGCATTAAATTACATCTGTTATGAAAAATGTACCAATTTCCCCTACCAGGGGGGAACTAAATATAACTTCTTCATAACTATAGTTACTGTCTTTAATGTAGCCGAATAGAAATGTCCTGTGCCTAATTCCCATATGGGACTCAACCACAAAAAGTAACAACATTTTCGAATATAAAATTGTGTAAGAGATCATTTAGTGTATTTAGATACAGTACCAATACATGTGACCTTGTTAAATATTGAAAGTAATTTTTAGGAAGAAAAGATAAATAAATTTTAAATGATCTAAATCCAATAATATTAAGAGAAAACTGTAATGTTTATTTTTTTCATAAATTTCATCATTAGAAGTCTTCTTGGACACCAAATGTCTAGTTTACAGATCAGCCTTAATATGTCAAATACGATTAAAGTTT
>JAULCD010217720.1:0-10545 GCA_032361085.1 Calliostoma canaliculatum
GGGGCGGGGGGGGGGGCGTATTAGTAACATAGCATGCATAAACACCCACCTGTATAAGTATGTCGTCATTCTTTTTGAAAACGATAACATGAATAATCAGGATGAATATGTCTAAAGAACTATGTATACGTGAACGTTTATTTAACATGCCGACGTCTTTCAAAGATGCAAGTCAACCGTTACAGTCAGTACAAAGAAGTAACTGACCTGTGTAAACTAGGTCAAAGAAGAAAACGTTTGGTCGACGACTATCCCACGTTACTATACTTCAGGGGGGAAATCGTCTTGCTTCACGTTTAAGATCAACCCCCGCCCTGCTTCACAAAATGAGATAAACTCCTCTCCCTCACAGAATCACACACACACACACACACACACACACACACACACATACACACACACACACACACACGCATACACACGTATACATACACACACAAACACACACACACATACACATACACACGTATACATACACACACAAAAACACAAACACACACACACATACACATACACACACGCACACACATACACACATATATACACACACACATACACACACACATACACATATATATATACACACACACGCACACATAAACACACACACATACACACACATACACACACACACTCATACACATACACATATGCACACACATATACACACACGCACACATACACACACGCACACACGCACACACATACACGCACACACGCACACGCACACACATACACGCACGCACACACTCACATACATATACACATACGCACATATACACGCACACACGCACACACACATACACACACATACACGCACACACACACACGCACACACACATACACGCACACACACGCGCACACACACATACACACACATACACACACATACACACACGCACAAGCACATACATACACGCACACACGCACGCACATACACGCACACACACGCGCACGCGCACACACATACACACACACACACACACACGCACACGCACATACACACACATGATATCGGATTTTTTTAACAAATGCTATTTTATACACTCTCTATAGGGTACGTGACATCATTTGTGTACGCACATTTTGTTCTTACACACAGACACACAAACATGATTTATACATGATATATCGGTATACCTCATATACAAAAGTCTCACCCATACACACACGTGATTTCATTTGTCAGACATTCTATTACACACATTGTATGGTACACACACAAACACGTATCACTTAGTACGCACATGCTATTTTACACACATCCACGTGATATCACTTAGTACAAACATGCTGTTTTACACACACAATTAATTACACCCATCCCAACACAAAAACACACACATGATATCACTCAGTACACACGTGCTATTTTACACTATTAATAACACTCCCTCCCACCCCCAACACCCACCCACTCCACACACACACACACGCGCCCGCGCGCGCGTGATATCACTTAGTACATACATGCTATTTTACACACACACATTTAATCACACCCTTACACACACGTGATATCACTTAGTACATACATGCTTTTTACACACATATTTAATCACACACACGTGATATCACTTAGTACATATATGCTATTTTACACACATTTAATATTTCTCTTTCTTTTCTTTCTCTCTCTCTCTCTCTCTCTCTTATTTCTCAAACACACACACACGTACACACATATATGTACACACACATACACAAACATACACACACATACACACTTAATGGTTAAGCACGCATATAGTGGCACGTTTATTTTTTTAAAAGTTACGTTTGAACGAGTAGTTTCCTTATTACCTATACAGTATGAGAATTTATTTAAACGTTACTATATAATTTTAGCCAACTTGCTTCATAAACTTAAGAAAGTCTCTCGTCTCACGATTAGATATGCACGTGCTTTATGTTCGAGGCAGCACGGCCCGTGCATAACTAATCACGAGATTTTGAATAACACCTCTACAGATACTGTTGTAATGAGGTATGTGTTAATACTGTTCTGAACGTTATTGCATAGACGGTTTATAAATACATATAACTCATTAGACTATAATCATATAGAGCAGGTCAATTGGGCTTCACACTCACCTTTTCGCCATTGACGAAGAATATTAGTTCTGTGTCGGCCATAGTGACGAGAGCGTCTCACGCTGACACGCTGTGCAGCCCGTATTTCTGTAATGAATAGAGTTGTAATATGAAACCTACTGTTATGTAACCAACAGGTTTGCAGTGTAAACATATTAAAACCAGGAAGTATTACTATAGTTTGTCTCGCCCACAGTCCTGGAATCGCCACTGTCATTCACATCAACCAATGCTGTCTGGCAGCAGCTATAAGATCTTGCATAAGTAATATTTAATTATTTGCTATGTACTTTTGTTTTTACTATAAGTTAATTAGTTAATAACCCTTTTCGTGCGGCTCACGGAAATATCCGGGTCAGGCTAGTAGCAAGAGAGATATATTTTCTGTATACATTACATCTCTCTGATTTTAAAACACCTGTATAATTTCTTTTTAATTTGCGATTCATATAACGCACAACGACTGCTTGACAAGGGCACATCCCTTTAACAACGCACTTCCTAAGAGCAAAAACGTGTCATTTTATTGGACGTATATTGTTACTGACACGTTATGCGAATCGACAGAATCCTGGCGAGTGTTTCGAGGGTATGCATTATAAAGTTACTGAGATGTCATAGCAATCATTATCCAGGATTTAGAGCAGTTCTGCATATTCTCTTAGTTTTGGTGTCTGACTATGTCGGAGATGTTCACACCCCACACCTGGCTCTAGATATAATTTTAGCGCCTATCAAAACAAAATTAACGCCGGGCCACACTGACGCAGTGCGCTAGCAGTGACATCTCACTCAACAACGATAAATACATTACCACCCCAAACTAAAACCGATGTGTTAGTGTGGGGTGGTATCGTTGTTGCATTTGGGGCGTTTGCTGCCGCGCTGGGTCAGTGTGAGTGGGTGAATTAAGGTGAGTGGGTGAGTTAAGGTTTAACGCCGTTTTAAATTTTTCAGTTATATCGCGGCGGTCAGATTTTACAGCAGGGGGAACACTTAGTGTGATTCTGTGAAACCTGTGAGTCTCGGCTGGTACTGATTAACCAAGAGTGATGCTAGCATTGCACCCTATCCTAACAGCCCTGTGGAATAGTTCTCCACTGTTAAGAGTGATCCCGATCTCCCGGAATCTTTTTATGTGTATGTTTGTGTGTTTGCTTGTACCAGATCGGGTATTTCACCGATGTTTAACGTGCTAGCTCACGGATACATCGTGTCGCAGTTTACATGAATATCTTACTCAGACACATTGTACTGACTCCGAGCCAACCAGGCCTTACGACAAACCATCGCAAGAGTGCAACTTTTACAGCGTCTTTTGATCTGACGCGGCCGGAAATCCAACCACCGACCTACTGCACAGTCTGTTTTCTGAGCAGACGCTCTAACCACTACACCACGAAGGCCGGTCTGGGTCAGTGTGGCCCGGCCTTAAAGTTGCACATGGACCAATCAACAGTGCATGATGTTTCAGTAATGTTTCCAGTAGTTGTATCAAGTCAAAACCTATTAGATATTTGTAAATTATAAAGCTACACAGTGTACGAGGTAGATGCTTAGAGATTGTATTTTAGGAACATATCATTTTGGAAGGATTCTTGGCCATTTTTTGGTTTGAATAATATCCTTGTGTAATATTCCCACCACATAATATGAATACCTCAACAGTTCTCTTAAGTTGACATTTTTATATTTCCTTTGGTCATGTTGCTTGCATTTAGAGATAATAAAACATATCTTTAACATTAAACTCATGAAAGCGAAATAGCATGTATGTAAGCAAACGTAAACATGTGTATATCTATATGTTGCATATTGACAAGGATTATTAAGATACGATGTGATCTATAACACGATTACAAAAAACCAAACAAACAATGAATTGTAAAAAGTGACTGCATTTAAAGACTCTACACTGGAAAAAATGAATAGAGATTATTTAGCGGTTTTCTATTGATTTGATGAGATTTCCGCAAACCAATAGAAAACCGCTGAATAATTTCTATACATTTTTTCTATTGCTACGTGATGATGAACTGGAGCCGCTGCTAGACAACTGAATATTGTGGTATGTAAATCAAGTGTTGCTTAATTAATTTCCATATGTATATGTTAGGAAGGTGACAAGCACATTGAGGAATAAATTCCATTAGTCTAAGAAGTACACAGGTGTGTGAACTGTTTTTAAAGCAAAAGAAGGGATCGGAAATAGTGTTATACCAAACAACAAATGTCATATTTAGGATTACACTATCTGAACAAGTGACGATTTTATTACTTTTTGTGGTTGAGTCCCGTGCAGATTCACAAAAATGATATATTTGGGATTATATTATCTAAAAAGGGACGAGAAAGAGACTGTACGGGTCTTCACCACACAAAGTGACAGAATCAGAGTTAACCACGTAAAGTGATAGAATCGTCACTTTTTAAGATAGTACAATCCCAATTATAATGTGCTGTGTTTGTCACTGTCTAAAAGGTATATAACATTCAGTGTTATACCAGTTAGTGATAACAACTAAACATATAACGTTAGATAATATATTAAATACATTAAAATCAGGGGTTTATCTGACGCAAAATCCTGCGTCTCATACGCATAGAATTTCACAAGGGACGCAAAATTATTCACTTTTGCATCCAAATGGACGCAACAAATCCCCAAAATCGGTGTTCTTGCTTATGATTGTCGTGGCGCAGCGATCGCTTTAAGGCAGTCGTAAGCCTATGATAAGAAACAACTCCACAGGACATCGTGTCAAAAATCACCTACGATCGACTTAGGAACGGAGCCCTGAAAATATTTTAAAGAAGCTTTGTCAGAGTGGGATCCCCAAATTATAGCCTGGGACCTCTACCATTCTTAGTTGCAAGTCCCAGGGACTCCTAAATTTATACTTCGAGGTTAATCCCTGATTAAAGTGGTATTAAACAGAACTTAGTAGTTAATGGTGTAAACATTAATTGAGATTCTTTATATATTTGTTTATTTTTAATAAAATGAGATAGTAATAAATGGAGCATCTAAGGCCAAACAAAAAAATTGTTGTGGTTCCGATTACATGTCTTTAAAATTTAGGGTAGGTCGGTCGGTTGGGAATTTTATTTTTTTTATCGAAGTATTTTTTTCCTGATATTAGATTTTAACCCTTAAGGTGCTGAGTGGATTTCAGCCAGTCAGCCGTGACCATCTTGTGCTTTTTAAAACCTATTCTGTGATAAATTGTTTAAAAGAACTTCTGAAGGAGCTCTTTTAAACAAATTATCACAGGATATAGTTTTTTTAACAGCCTGTATCAGTTGGAATTTGAACACTAAAATTACCAAATGTTGTGCTCAGCACTTTAAGGGTTAATAAGATAAAGTAGGTTTTCATTAAGATAATAAAAAGGTTAGGGTTGGCACCTATGTGATAGGCAAGGTCGGGTAATCGGAACCACAACATTTTTTTATTTTTGGCCTTAGTGATTTAATTGCAGTGTGCCATCTGGGCAAGACAAACAATTCCAGATCATTTCAAAGCCCACACCTATATGGTTAATAAGCCCATATCATGGTTCTGCAGTGAATTTGGCTGGTATTTGCATTTAACCCTTACAGTGCTGAACTGGGTTTAAAGTAGATTTTTAAACTATGACTATCTTATGCTGATAACATCCTATCCTCAGGGATGAGAAAATTTTCCGTGGAATTCAGTGGATTTCGTCATGCCAAGGGTCATTTTTGTGAATCGTCTAAATCTATGACTTGCGGACCCCAGCACAAAATTTCAGTGTATTCCGGGAGATCTCATTTTCATCCTTGTGGCCTGTAGGAGTTTTTTTAAACAAATCACTACAGGATAGATTTTTTTACAGCTTTTTGGGGGCAGAATTTTAAAAAGAAAATAGAAAAAACTGGGCTCAGCCACCTTAGGTTAAGCAGGATTGCTCGCCGTTAATGGCTGTAATACTGCCCAAACAATAACTCACTCACTCACTTAAGCATGATTGCACTTCAGTACAAACTAGGAGACTGAATATCTAATTTAGATCAAAAGCGATTGTCGATTAACCCTTAAGTGCTCATTTGTTGACTTAAATGTTCTCAACCCAGGCTAAAAATTTGCTGTTGAAGACCTATCCTGTGGTGATTTGTTTAAAAGAGCTCCTGAAAGGAGCTCTTTTGAACGAATTACATCAGGATAGGTCTTCAACAGCATAAGGTGATTATAATTTAAATTTGAACTAAAGTACGATGAGAGTTAAAAGGGTTAAAACTAATTTTTAGTAAATGTGTTGTATTACTTCACACTGTAACAGATGGTTTTGCCGGTTCAGTGTGCAGAATAAAGAACAGACTGCAGATGGCATCACAGCCACTGGGGAAATTTGCCGACTTAGCATTTGTCAGTAGGATCATCTGAGTTGTTTCCCTTGGGTAAAATACAAATAGCCCACAGCTGAATCATACGTTAAGGCTGTTATTAGTTTCAACAGCTTGGCCATTGCTGATAGATGGAATTAAATGTGTTTGCTCATAGATTGCTCTCATGACATTTGTTATAATGAGTTATTGAATTGTATACAATTTATTTCAAGTACATGATATATGTGTTTATGATATAAAAAATTGTTATTTATTACTTAGTCATTTTATATTACTTTTTAATATATTCTGGTATCTCATTATCTCATAATTATAGAGAGGTAGCGAAGTGGTTAGTTTGCTGGACTTTAGACCAAAAAGTCAGGTTTTAAATCCCGCCCAGGGGGATCGGCGTCATTCTCTGTGTTGAAAATCTTTCAATTTACAGTGAGGACAGATTGCAATGCTGTAAAACAGTAACGCTTTTCTTTCCCAGGTACCAGCCGAAGCTCGCAGGTTTCACTGCATCACATAACCACATTGGAGATGCAGGCTTTCCTCCTATCATAAACCTTGCCGCTGCAATATAACTGAAAAAATTGTTGAAAATGACGTTAATCTCTTCATCATTGCTTTCGCCTGGGGATGGAGAGGGCTGGGGAGGGCTGGGGAGGGCTGGGGAGGGCTGGGGAGGGCTGGAGAGGGCTGGAGAGGGCTGGGAGATAGTGCAGTGGTTAGTATACTCGTCTTCGGACCAAGAGAATCTGGGTTTGAATCCCGCTCAGCGTGTTCGGTATCATTATCAAAGTATCAGAGTATCAGAATTAGAAACCTTAAACATGTAGAGAGGACAGTAGAATGCCCTATCACAGGAACACTCTAGGTTCGCAGGTACCAGCCTAAGCTCACAGGTTTCACTGCATCACATAACCATATTGGTGATGCAGAGGCGTGTTCAAGATGGCTCGCAGGCGCCTTTTTTAGCCCTATTGAACGACAGCGGGTGCATTCAGTGCCGTGCCACGTTAGACCGTTCGATCCAAAATGGCCGCCGTTTGTTTACACATCGACTCACTTTTACACATCTAAATATCTTAATACTTGGTAAGATGCACTTTTATAGTCAGAACTTTAGATATCTGGTGTGGAATAGACTCATAAAGACCATTTATAAAGTCAGCTCAACAGTAAAAACAAGCGCGCTTGATGCCGCCATTGTTGCTCGCTAAGCGAAACAGCTCGCTGACAGATTGGCGGGCGCCCGCCAGGGCACAACCGTTCAATAGCAAGGCGTCCGCAGGCGCCTGTTATCTTGAACACGCCTCTGATGTCTTGGCTGTTGGGCTGTCAAATATCTGTCTCCAAACACTACGCGATGCACAGTATTATTTGTTCATCACTTGTGGATGTTTTGGGACGTCCTGACCGGGTGTCATCATCATTGCTCTCCTTGCCACACTTAATTTCTGCCGCCTACTTCTTAACAGTGACGTAAGAAGGGGAATCCTTCCCAAGTGTGTTCACCATGTCTTCGTAAATGTTTTGGGTGGGATTTAGAAAGTTGTAAATGACCCTCGTACCTGTGTTAGTATCGGTGTTCTGTTCCCTTTTAGTGGTTCCTGTAACAGTTGAAGGAATGACAGTCCAACTGGCAGTTGAACTAGAAAACACTTTTGAAGACGTTGAGGAGGTGAGTTGCAAAGTGGTGGACTCTGTGGAAGAAATAATTAAATGTAGATGACTGGACAAGGTTTGTGGATGACCACGTATTTGTGTTTGCCTTTTTGGAACATATTATTGTAACATTGTAAATGAAAACTTCCTTTTTGAGTGGGTTGCGATGTTTCGAAGCGGTTTTGTACCGTTGTCAATCGTGTTTGAGAACAGTACATAGATAGAACGGCATACCAGTGCATTTGAATGTTTTGTATTGAACAAAAAGATGTCATGTAAGCCTAGAAACAACGAGTTCTTAGAACTCGTTGTTTCTAGGCTTTCATGACATCTTCGAGGTCAATACAAAACGTTCAAATACACTGGTGTGGCGTTCTATATTTATTACATGCCGTCTTTTAATAAAATAGTCGAATTTATTGGCAAATCTCACATATTTTGCATGTCACGGCGACCTAGTGATCCCTCCACGCACCAGACCGAATCACTTATTTGTACAGTTTTGACTACACATTCCTCTACTTTAAATCATATTTCTTCCTTTTACTCTTTGAATACGACGAAGATATATTTTATTCACACAAACTGATTTTCTTTCCTTTCACATTGGAATTTATATATTGAAACTAAGAACAATACTACTGTTAAAGTTTTTTTTGTGCTTGAATAATTTATTATTTACAAACAGTGAAGGTCAAGGTCGCCATCAAACGTCCGACCATTAGAGTTTTGTCGACGATATCCTCATTGATCAGGTTGTGCTTTTCATAAATAGCCACGTATATATAGAAACCATTAACATAAATGTCATATCTTTGCCAGTTTTTGAAAAGGTACTGCCATCTATACACGCAGGAAATATCCAGTCAGTCAGATTAACAAGGTGTTTAGGCGATGCACAACGGGTCTTGCACTGCAGATTTTGTTTTTGCGCCTCATGGACCGTGTCAATAGCATCAACTTTGTTTTCATGTTTTACTTTTATCCTGGCCTTTGAATATTTTTGGGGCTTTAATAATAGAGATTTTCTCATTAAAGCGTTAATTTGGTACCATTATAGTGATCAGGCAAAAACACTGTTCAACGCACACATGTTGGCGATAAAAGTAGATCTGGCACGAGTGCAGTACGGAATAACGAGTGTAATACGGAAGCTCGACGTATTGCTCGCCGTATTGCTATCTTAAGATCACATAGGTATGTAATAAAAGACTATGTTCCAAAACATCACAACTAATTCATTACACAAGTTGTCCTCATGCTTGACAATGGTACCTTCATTGTCAGTGGCATAAAGATATTTTATACAAGCAGTCTGGTTCCTTGATAAACACATAGACAAAGTATTATCATTACATAGATTGCAATGGGCCAATGAATTTGGTTTACAAATGTCAAAATTGTTGTAAACGGTGCGCTTTCCAAAGAAAAACAAATTCTTGTTTAGAAAGTCCACAAAATTCTTGCACTTATAAACCTGTGAACATAGTAAGTTACGTTTTAAATGTTTTAAAAGTTCAAATTCAGATTTAAAACCACACTTGTGTACGTGTCTATATGTTGTGAATTAAACTAACCACGTGGACCAGAAGTGACCATAGTGAAAGGGCTGATGTGTAAAATATTAAATTATACATTGATTGCACCAGCTTCATAGAAACTTAGACCAACGGAGAACATTCTAAAGTTATGATAAATAAACCAGTTCTATTACGTTTTAAATGTTTGTTTTAAGTTCAAATTCAGATTTATGTGGACCAGACGTGACCATCGTGAAAGGGCTGATGTGTAAAATATTGCATTATATATTGATTGCACCAGCTTCCCTCACAATTACGATGTTAGAAAATGATAGAGAAATGGAATAACTGACCAACGGAGAACATTCTAAAATTATGATAAATGTACCAGTTCTGTCTCACATTATTTACAAATTATATAACAATATAGTGTAAAGGAGCGTGTATAAATATCAAAACTGCTAAGTATTCGGTATTACTAGACGTCTGTTAAGACATAAACACCATCTATATCTTTAGAATTCTATTAGTGGTGGAAATTGGTTAAGTACTCAGCGATCTCCACCCACTGACCCAGGATTAGGAAGGAAGGTTTACTTGATGCATATTTTTATAGAAGAAACAGATTCTTCATTTATAAAACAATATATAATACAATATATACAATATATTGTGTTTGAAAATACCACTGTTAAAAGTAAGTCACTAATATTTCGGCAAGGCTTTCAACGGTATTATTTGTTGAAGTTACGTTTTGTGTTTAACGGTCAGTAATATGCTTACATTGTTCATACGTACCTGTTACTGAATCATCGTAGGTGCACAGGGATGCATATTTGTATGTACACGGATTCCAATTTAAATACAGCTTATTATCATTTCTTTTTACAATTAAAAGACAGCGTTG
>JAULCD010217830.1:0-10544 GCA_032361085.1 Calliostoma canaliculatum
TCAAGATTGACCCTACAGCCACCGCCTTCATTGGTGTTAAAAGAGTAGAATTGATAAAACATTTGGCAAGACTTTTTTCAAAACATATAGAGAGTTGAGTTAATAGAAGTAAGTTGAAAAAGGGTTAACACCAAGGGCTTGACATGACCAGTCGATTGATCAGACCGGGCCAAATCTGACCACCTGTCCGAATGAAGTTAGGGTCGAAGTGGTGTGTTGGGTGATGCAACACTGTTGCTTACAAACGCCCTCAACCACCAGACATCCTTCCTCCATCCTTACAAGGACGCAGCCTACGGCAAACTGGCTGCCTCATTTTAGTCGCCTTGTACGACAAGCATGAGGATACTGGGGACTTATTCTAACCCGGGTGCCCCTCGGGACCTTTGCGAGCAACTACTGTCACCTGTCTGTATCAGGCTGGCGTCAGTGAATACCTGAGCTATGAGCTATCTTCATATTATGTCATTTGGAATAGGATGGCGCAGTGGTACCGCGTCGGACTCGTAGACACAAGGTCCCGAGTTCTAATCACTCCGGAAGATTTGTTTTCTTTCCGTGTGTCTAATGCTTCCAATACCTTGCAATGTAGTACCACCCGTGGTGCGCCAGAACCAGCCGTTCCTTGCAGGTCTCACAGCACCACCTTGGTAATGTAGGCTTTCCTACTGCACTAATTCTTGTCATCGCTGTATGAGCACAATATTCATGATTTTAAAACCCCAACAAAACAAATTATTTGCAATCGATTTCATACGATAATATTATTATCTTTTGACGAAATATTGCACAGAACACATAATCTGCTCATTGGGTTTGTTTGTTTTGGGGTGGATGGTAAATGTGTAAGAAATGTGTCGTCTTTTGGTTGTTTCTAATAAGTGTTTTGGGTTTTTTTGCTACAGGTGTTAGAAGCTATACGAGAACCAGTGCTGAACAACATGGTCTGGTCAGTGCCCTTCTCAATAATGATGAACCAAACAACAGTTAAGATGGCACGTCCCCGACAGCAACTGACCTGAAGGCTACCACTACCAATGCTACGAGTACCACCAACAGTACGACTACCATTACCACTCACATTGCTACTGGGACTACTGCGTCCACGTCCGCGATCACAAGGCCACCACAACTTCGTTTTTACAATTGTGTTGTCAACTTGACATTGAAATAAACCATTTTCGAAACGGTTTGTTATTTCTGAAAGTCATTATTTTTTCTTTCGTTTCTACCTTCACAGGTTGTTATTCGGATACTGATCTTTCTTCTCCAATAATGACCATTACCAGACCCTCTTCCCAAAAGAAATTGCAATGGGGATTTTCGAATATTGATTCGAGGCAAAGACTAGAAGCAATATTATAAAATTTCTGAAGCTTTATAATTGAGGGAAGATACCTCGCAATTTCGAGGCGAAGTCGTGAAATTTTGAGGTATTTGCCCGAGAGTACCCTGCTCAAAATTTTAATTTTCCACATAATTTTAACCGTCTACATAATGCCCATGGCAAATACGTAAATAGCAACTTCTCATCTAGCAAACTAGCAACTAGCAAACTCCTACCTCTCATTTGAAGGTAGATACAAAGAAAAACCACCTACAAGACAATGGCGTAACCAGCCCTTGTGGTGTAAGTATATATAACATAAGTTTACGGTGCGTATTACTAGCTGATGACACTACACTTATCAGCTACAGTCCTACAGCTCTTTAAACAGCCTTAGACACGGTCCGTCATTATGCATTAAAATGGAGATTTAACATATAATGCATCCAAAATTAAAACTGTTGTGTTTCATAAAAAGGAACAATCTTTAGATAATCACGCTTATCGTTTTGGTGATTATGACATTCTTATGTATAATAATGTAACATATGCAGGACTTGTATTACAGAGTAATCTCTCCTTTAAACTTATGTCAAAGAGAGCTGCAGTAAAGCTAGACGCACTATTAACTCCTAATATCTGTTGATATTAACAGCTCCGATCTGCATCAGTTTACAAGTGTAAAGATATGGAAAAGATTACAACAAGTTTTTTATGGATGTGAACTGCTACGTTTTCTACATGGTAAAGACATCGAACTTGTTAAAAGCTCGCAGCGTTATTTTGCCAGGGTTATACAAGGTTTTAATAAACGCTCATCAACTCATTCCACTATAGCAAATTTAGGACTTTGGAGTATGATTAGCTACATAGATAAATGCAGATTACAACTGTTAGGTCGCCTTTGTAATAATTCAATATTCACATATTTACATTCTCGAAAGTTAATACTGTCCTGAAGATTATTTGAGGTAGTTTGGGTCAGTGTGGTTGTGGTAGATGTCTTTGATGTTAAACGTTAAAAATAATAACTTTTTACTCCTAAACCTTGCTGAATTTTAGGTTTGAGACAGAACATAGTTTTAAATTAATTGTTTTAACTAAACTACCTTCTCTCATAGCACCCCTTCCTCAATCCCCTCCCAAAATACACTGCCTCAGCGATTGTTTGATTTCAAAGAAGCGTAAATGAAGGTTTGTAAAGGACTTGTTTTAACATTTTGATGATAAGTGTTTGGTCACTTAAACATTTTATTATCCAAAGCTGGTTCTCCTTGTAGATATTCCTTGTGCAACATCAGTGGCATCTCCTATGATATTACTGGTCACATGTAACGCCTCATTTCGGCACAATATTAAAAACAGTATAGCATTTCTTTTTTAAATAATGTATGTTATTTTATAATTTTATATATAGTAAATAACAAAATCATCATCGGTCCTCTTGACATAAAATATTTTAACACTCGTTGTTAAAAAAATAAAACTTTGCAAACCTTGGAGGTTTAAAATGATACACTGGTGAGATTATTTATTTGAAAATATATTGAAGACAGGTGTTAATCCTTACCGTGCGGCTCACGGAAATATCCGGGTCAGGCTGGTAGCCTGACCCGGATATTTTCGTGAGCCGCTTGAACAGACACGATGTTGAGTGAGGACACGCCACTCAAGATAACGTGTCTAAAACTATGCCGCACGGTAAGGGTTAAG
The DNA here is from genome assembly GCA_032361085.1 of Calliostoma canaliculatum. Lineage (NCBI taxonomy): Eukaryota > Metazoa > Mollusca > Gastropoda > Trochida > Calliostomatidae > Calliostoma > Calliostoma canaliculatum. The sequence continues at coordinate 3,041 of JAULCD010217830.1, forward strand.
AAACATTTTATTCTAAAATAAATTTATATATGTGTAGGAGAAAATCTAAGAATTTGTCCATTCTTGAAAGATAATGAAGCCGAGGCTATGTTAGGCTTGGCTTCATTACCTTTCAGTAGACACACGCTTGGACTTGCTACTACACTAGTGCCATATAAAAACGCTCACTTGGACATCCAGAATTCTTCTTTGTCCAAGTGGTATACTGAGGACCGACGTATCTGGCTTTTTTTGCGGTTGGGTGGAAGACGCAGGATGTCGTTTTAATAGCAACAGCAGCACAGTTGATGGCCATTTTGCACAGTTCTCTGCACGTTGCTGGGTCCATAGTCAGTTCGTAGCCGAGGATGTAATCTACGTTTTCCAATTCCATACAAAGTGTTGGGATAGAATCTGAAATTTAAAAGGAAAATTAAATACAATTTAATAATACCATCATACGGTGTTTTTTGTTTATTTGTCAATGTCGTTATTTTAATCATGAACTTTCGATTTATTTTTTTGTTTAAACAGATTATCATATACAGTCAACGTTAATAAAATAAATTGTAGTGAATTTTTTTTTATTATATGAACTTAGTTCGGAATGTTTTTGGAAACGAAAAACCGACGCTTCGTGAGCGTAATTCGAAATACTTTTGCAGAATTGTACATCTGTTTTGGGAAATTTGGAAACTATTACAAAAAAATAAAAGAAGAAAATGTTCTGTATTGTTATATTTTAATCAACTACGTTTTCTTGTTTTAAAAATACAATAATATTAGGTATAGTTTTATACATAATTTCACAAACAAAAACTTTTTGTTTGTCAAAAATATCTTTGGCGAGCATATTTCATATGTTGATTTTAAAATGTCATTAAGAAAGCATATGTCTTTTTTAAGATTGTGAAAAAACATACCTTGTAGCAGTTTGTTTAAAAGAGCTATATTTTAATAAATTACAACAGAATACGTGATTATGAGCTTAATGTCTCATGTTTATATCTAATTAAACCTAAAGCCACGTTTTTTTATTTATATGGTGGCCGAGAGTGGCCATCGCAATATCGCGTTCTATAACCAACGCGTTATGGCGATACCGTGATAAGACGACACGACAGGGCGGTATCACAACACGACATGGCGATAATATCGCTATGTCGTGTTGTGCTACTGCTATTGTCTTATCGCCGTATCGCAATATCGTCATGATAATGACATGGCCCCTCCCGGACACCACACATTTTACTGTCCATTTAAAATATATTGGAAAAAATAAATGACAATTATTCAGCAAATTTCCGTTTGTTTAATGAGTTTTCCAGAAATCTCATCAAACCAAAGGAAATCGACCGAATAATTTCTATTCATTTTTTCTAGTGCATTTACAAAAAGTTTCTGTTTATCATTGTGAATAATAATATATACTCTTACCCTCGTGTTTCCTGATATAATATATATCAAACCTCATAGTTTCAACTTTTACCAACTCGAGTTTATATATTTAATACTAAATAATTAGTATGTAAAACGAACATAAAAATAACGTGTTTGTTTAAAAGTGCTTAAAAGAAAAAAGCTTTTTCAACTATTTTGTCATATGTATTGCGCAAAATGGCGGGATACAAATAATGAACACGTAGCTCGTAGTAACAAAATGTACAACATGTGAAGAATTTCGTTTTAAATAAAATCGTTGAGTGATTTACTTCCGTCGCTACTCACATTTTGTGCAACCAGGAATTCGATAAAATAGTGTGCAGCAGGTACCTCCTACCATAAGGCCGTTTATAATATTAACGCTTGCATGGTCAGAACACTGGTTATAGTAATCAGACCATCGGTTGACTAAACAGTTGTTATTGTTTGCGCAGTGTGCTGCGCACTCTTCTAAGCCTGGTACCAGAGAAAGAGTTGCGCCGCCTGACATCGATGCCCTGTGACGCATCCAAAAGCATTGTCCACCATCTGAAAAACAGTCCAAACATATATGAGGATGAACTCACAAATATCTTAAATAATTGAAGGATGTGTTAACATACATAACTAAATATATTTGATTACTCAGACCTTCAAATTGTGTAACACATGTTTAATTGATCTGACTTTACTTACTCTTTGGGACGAGGGGTTGTACATGTTAATATAGTTGTTAATGATGATAGATGATGTCGTGTATTGTGAGGTGCAATTATTCCTAACTTGACCGGCCGCATCGCTGTTATATCAGGGTCATAAACTTCACCACCGCAGTGTAATTGTCAAGCATGAATGCAGATGTGTATTAGCTGGGCCTGGTTGTAGCCGCTCTTTACTGCTTGTAAAGAGCGATATTTACAATTGTAAATGTCACTCGTTACTCCTGTGTACATAACTAAATATATTGGATTACTCTAAGATGGTTGGCATTTTTAGATGTCGATTCAGGTGTTCAAAGTTCAACCCGAATAAATGTCTCACAATAGTACAAGATGGTTACATTTTTTTTAGTCTAATAAAATACTTTCACGCTCTGAGGTCAAACAGCTTTAGAAAGATGGCTGATAATATGTTTAAATCAATTAAATAAGGCTTGTAATGGACAAAACGTGCATATCATAACTTAAGAGAGTTTTATGGATGTCAATTTATTTATGAGCACAAGGTTTTGGAGTATGTTCTTTCTTACTCTGTCATCATGTGAAGGATCTGAACAAAAAATAAAAACAAAAATAAAAAACAAAATACAGAAACAAAAAAACAAAAACAACACCGCTTAAGTTAGTGTATTATTGTTTAACGCCACTTTGGCAATATTACAGCCATTAGCGGCAAGACAGTTCAAGCATTTAGAAACTTAATTGTAATTGAATTTTGAAGATAGTATAACTGACTATAAAGAGGTTGAGAATTTTTATTAAAAGAATGTTTTAATTTTTAAAATTGAATTAATTTATATTTCATATTCTTTATATTCTATGAAAAATGTTAATTTCCTCAAGTAATGCTAAAATACACTGGCCGAAAAAAGAAACGCATAGCTGAAATCTGATTTTCAAAGTAGATTGTTTCGAAAAATACAGCATGAAATGACTGTCAATGTTAATATTAAGTGTGAATATAGTCCATACAATTATTCAACATACGCAAACACAACCTTTGGTGACTATTTGCTAAATCACAGCATCTTGAAAAAAAACGTATACTCTGCTTGTAGAAAAATCTGAAAGCATGCTGCACGTGCAAATACAGGTTCTGATCTTTATACTGATGGGTATAAAAATCCAGCAGTTCTGTTGCGATTTATTCTTTAAATTTCTGTATATGCAACCCTCAAGATGCCACGACTAAACGAAGAAAACATAAAACAGGGCTATTGGGCACTTTGGAGCTTGAGAAAGTCAGTCATCAGTTGCCTGGCATCTGAACGTGAGGCAGAGTATGATGTTCCTTCTCTGGCAGCGCTACACGCAGCAAAACTCGACCAGAGATCGTTTCAAGAGTAGGAGACCAAGGGTGACAACTCCAGCTCAAGACCACTTCATCCGGGTGTTTCATCTGCGAAATCAGACCATCACTGCCGCATACACTGCCGACAATGTTTCTATGCTGCATAGAGTCTCTGCACAAACCATCAGAAATCACCTACGAGAGCATAAAATCCTACCGATGCGACCACATCCAGGAGCTATTCTGCAACACCACCATCGTCGGGCACGTCTTCAATGGAGCATGAACGTTCGGCCAAGGACCCTCTTAAACTCTAGGAGGATTTGGTTCAGCGACAAGTCGTGGTTTATGCTGTATCAACATGATGGCAGGATGCGGGTTTACAGACGTCGAAATGAAAGATATGTTCGACAGTGTGTACGTGAGGTCGACAGACACGTCGGCAGAAGTGTAATGATGAGGGCAGGCATATTTGTGAATGACAGAAGAGAGCCTGTGCATGTCCAAGGGAATTTGAATGCTATGCACTATCATGATGAAATCCTGGAACATCATGTTATTCCCGCAATTGACGCTAGAAGAGAAATCTTCAAGCATGACAATGCAAGACCGCATACAGCACTTATTACAACAGATTTCCTTGCAAACAACAACATTACTGTACACCCCGGATCTTAACCCAATTGAACATTTGTTGGGAAAATTAGATGTGTTTGACGCTGACAGTCGCAACCACAGACTCGTCAACAGCTAGTCAATGAGTTGCAGTATGAGTGGAGAAGAATCCCACAAAGGCAGATCCAACGTCTTACACAGTCTATGCCCAGGCGATGCAGAGCAGTGATTGATGCTCGTTGTGGTCACACCAGATACTGACTCTGTTACCGTGCTATCAAAATCAGAGACTCTCAATACCACTTTGAATGACTGTATAATACACATGTCCCAATACCTGTTGCTCTATTATCATTACTTTTTGTGTAATTTAAGTTAATAAAGCATTTATAATAATGCGGATAATCAGACCAAACTAAACTTTAAGCAGTTTATTTGACTAATTTTCCCGCTGAACAAGATTAGGACGTCAGTTTTGCTCTATTGTGACGTTTTACTCCCTAGACTCATTAAATATTCAAACTTATGACAAAGTCTTACTTTTTCGATTTTTATCCTCGATTAACCATCCAATACACTTTGTGATCGACGTTTTATATGTGTTTGGGGTATGCTGAATACTTTCACACATTTCTAGACCATTTCAGGCAACGTTGGCTGCTCTAGGCAGCTCTAGACTCTGAACTAGTAGTTTCACACCTCAAAGTGGTTAAAAATGCACCGGGGCAGACAATTGCAAGTTTTCTGTAATTGTCCATGTATTCCGTTACTGGATAGCTCTTTATTGGATTTTTGTGTATGTTTAGTGAGGTTTTATTTATGATTGTGTAAAGATTTAATGCTGTGGCCAAGGATATAAGGAAGAGACACAGTTCTTTGAAAACAAATCAGTTGCAAGACCAGATTTATATGAAGTGACTACTTATGAGCAGAAAGCTAAGTTGACGGCCAGATCATATGTTCTTGGTGGATGCTGCACTTAAGCATAGTTACAGAAAAAGGCCAGACATGATAAGTAAGATGACAGCGTGTGAGATTGTTGCTGATGAGATTCGGACTGATTGAATGGACAAAAAAATCGAAATCACAGTAAGCTGTTTCTAAGCAAATCGAATTTAAAGAAAATGTGCTACACCAGATAGTTCGCTGCTACACATGACCGGATAAGAACAAGAGTGAATATTGGTTAACAACAGCAGGCAATTTCAATAAAAGCATGACCAAAAATGCCTTTGATATCAGGACTTGTGACGACAAGTTTTAAAACTCATTGGAAGCTTAACAGGCATGAAGATGACGGCTGATGATGAAATGTTTTACAAATATAACTGTAAAGAGAAGTTCGTGGCAATTTGCACCAGATCAGTGCCAACAAGTTGGATGACGAAAAAAGAACAGAAAAAAGAGAAGTATGAGCGCTGAAATGAAAGCGACGACTGAAACAACTCAACACAATATAGATGTCAGAAGATCTAATATTCATATCATTTTTTTTAGAGAATGATAATGATGTGGATGAATGTATGGAACGTGTGACATCAAGCTTCCCTTGTGAATATGTGAACTTTAACCAACATTAAGCTATGATTCTCAATATAAAATATTGACCGAGTCACTAGAAGCACACCAACCAAAGTTTGATTGTTACATTGTTCAGTATCTGTCTGAGTTTGAGGCAAGTCATGGTGATTTGGCGTGGATAATGGTTAGAATAGCCAATATGGTATTCGGAAAGTCATGGATTTTACCTGAACAAGAGGATATCGTAGCTTAACATGGTGATTCACATCTCAATGATGGGGCTAATGAATAGAATCAGCAAGTTCCAACAAAGAAATGCAATACTCGACATGACGATTTGACAATTTTGTTCCAGCAGGGATTGTGTGAGAATGTATTTCGATGACACACATGCACTGAACCTGAAATTAGCCGCAGATTACTTTATACACAAGGATAAAAATACAGTGATCACTGTTGGTACTGATATAAAACCTGGCTATTGAGAATGCTAGTCATTCTGAAGATGATACTGCCAAGGCTTACACATACAAACTCGAATGTCTTTTCATACTGGCATATACTACAGTTGATGAAATCAAATCGAACATAGATTGCTGGATGACGGATAGAGCAAATGACTGTTCTGATTTCAAAGAGAAGCTGGGCGTTGAGATGCATAAAATTGTGAAGCGCCATGGGCATCTCGTGTTAGAGATTGACAATGCTGTTGATTAAGGTTTTTCGACAAGTTAAACAAAGATTCAATGTCCATAAGCCTCTTGAAGTAAATGCTTGGAATAAGGCTTACCCTTCTTCTGGTTCGAACATATTTGATAGTGGCAAGAGAAAATGATATTTTCTATTTTAGCCAAGGTATTGGATGCATTAAATCGGCAGGTTTCAGCAATGATCTTTGGACACGGTGGGCCAGTAACTTCATCTACCTTGGACACACATTGGACGACCAGCAGAAGAGAGTAAAAGACGCCAATGAGAGATATAAAATGGAAAGGTTTGGTGCTGAGAACCAGGATTTGAAAAAAAATTAATGGCATACTGATGTCATCATTTTGAGAAATATGTGCTTTGCAGTTTATTCAAGTGATAGAAAAATGAATCTTGGTTAAACAAAAATAGTACTTGTGTTTATTTATTTCTCCTATTTATTTCTATTGATTTGAAATTTTGAGAGTGGTGATGTCAATTTAAGAGGAAAATTGTTGCTTTAAGAATTATTTCTGAAGATAAGTTAGCTAAGTTTCAACGTTATACACATCTGTGATGCTTAGATTGATGGTGTTCGTGAAGATGGATACCCAGTGGAGAAATTGCATTGGGTTAGAATAAATAAACTGTGTATAACGAGTGAGTGAGTGAGTTATTGTTTAGCGCCGTTTGGGCAATATTTCAGCCATTAACGGCGAAACGGTTTCACTATTTAGAAGTTAAATAATATTTGAAATATTAAAGATTTGAATAGATTTAAACTATTGAGAGATTGGAAGTTTGAATTTAAATACAGTTTCAATTTTGAAATTTTAGTTGATGAACAGTGCTACGTAAATGTTTAAAAATATGTTAAATTATATTTGATTAATAATGTTAATTTCATTAAGAAATGCTAAAATTGTTGTGCCACTAACGTGGCTAAAAAGAGAATTCAAATTTTGTGATTAATAAAAAAAAAAGATCCCTAATTTGGCTAGTGTCCCAACATTCTAGAAGAATGTGTTTGATTGTAAGTGGACACTGGCAGGGAATGCAGATTGGGGGATCTTTAAATTTTAGAAGGTAACGATGATTGGTAATGAGAGTGACCAATATGACAACGTCGCATGACAGCAGCTTCGTGGCGGGAAAATTGAGAAAAGGAATGATAGCATAGAGTAGGCTGGATTTCTTTAAGTTTATTATGTTGTTGTTGGTCCCAGCGGGACTTCCAACGCTGCTTAATATATGTTCTAATGGCTGGTTT
>JAULCD010217940.1:0-10544 GCA_032361085.1 Calliostoma canaliculatum
GGCACTGGTGGGGTGGTGTCTTGGCAGTGTGATGTCGGTGTGGTATGACTGGTGCTGTGGTGGCACTTGCAGTGTGGTGGCACTGGTGCTGTGGTGTCACTGGCGGTGTGGTGTCACTGGCAGTGTGGTGTCACTGGTAATGGCGTGCCGCTGTGGTGTCACTGGTGGTGTGGTGTCACTGGTAGTGTGGTGTCACTGGCGGTGTGGTGTCACTGACGGTGTGGTGTAACTGGCGGTGTGATGTCACTGGTGTTGTGGTGTCGCTGGTGGTGTGGTGTCATGGCAGTGTGGTGTCATGGCAGTGTGATGTCTATGGCGGTGTGGTGTCAGTGGCGGTGTGGTGTCACTGGAGGTGTGGTGTCACTAGTAGTGTGGTGTCACTGGTAGTGTGGTGTCATTGGCAGTGTGGTGTCACTGGCGGTGTGGTGTCACTGGTAGTGTGGTGTCACTGACAGTGTGGTGTCACTGGTAGTGTGGTGTCATTGGCAGTGTGGTGTCACTGGTGGTGTGGTGTCACTAGTAGTGTGGTGTCACTGGTAGTGTGGTGTCACTGGCGGCGTGGTGTCACTGGCAGTGTGGTGCCACTGGCAGTGTGGTCTCACTGGCAGTGTGGTGTCACTGGTGGTGTGGTGTCACTGGCAGTGTGGTGTCACTGGGAGTGTGGTGTCACTGGTGGTGTGGTGTTACTGGTGGTGTGATGACACTGGTGGTGTGGTGGTAGAGCGTTTGCTGGATTTGACCTATGGCTGCCTCAGATCAAAAGGATTAGTCGGCAAGACGTCAGTAATATATCCGTGAGCTAGCACCAACAACTCAGTGGAAATTCGATCTAGTATACAAGTAGATATACACACAAACGTGAAAATAAAACTTAACGGAGCTTGACATCCATTTTAGAATAAAGAACCGTTCTCTACAAAAGCTGAGGACACTGTGCAACAATTGCATCACGGCAACGGCGTTTATCCCCAAATCACTCACTCGCCATAACCATTTATATACATATCATATTGTTTCGATGATAATTTTAACAATATATTTGATATTAGAAGACACTTGGAGGTTTTTTATTTATCATTTAAAATCAATCATGACCATTCAATCATTTAAAAAATATTTACCGACATTTTTCTGTGTTTCTTCAAGCCAGAACAATGCTGCTACATGTCTACTGTGACGTCATAATGACTGGACAATATGTATGATGTTATGTCAGAGATGTCACTACAATAAAATGACATAAAACAACAAATGATTAAGTGTGGGAGACAGTTTTGAATTTTATATACTCCTGTGACACATACTTTTTAAGGATAATGTTGATTCCGTCCAACCAAAACAATAAACACACGTCCACAAAACGGTAATAGAGCGTGCAAACGCATTTTTGAAGTACCTGTCTGAAAACTCAGTGAAAGTGTTTTTGCACATACAATTTTGTTAGACAAGTTAATCTGTGGGTATTTAAACGTCAATTGTGTATAGAAACTTTTTCGATGTGAAAAATAAAGACCCTTTTAGTGAGTGTTACCTAAAAAAATTATGCCTAGTATTTCTGAAATTACTGATGGCGGACACTTAGAACGCTCCAAGCCGAAACCACACAACAAGAAATTGCTGCTCGATTTAATTAATGTCCATAGAAACACCATATGAAACTTGTGGCGTTGACATCAGCAGACTAATTACGTGAGAGACTGTTCCCACAGTGGCCGACCACCGATAACGACTCCAAAGTAAAACAACTGGAATTGACACACGCCCGTTTGGAACTGGTTTCAACCATCAACAAATACTGTTCTATTATGTAATGTAAAGTATAATGTACTGTCGCCATCACTATACAACTGTAACTTCATATGCCGTTGGAAACCGCCTGAATGCAAATAAAATGTTCTGTTCTGTTCTGTTCTGTTCTGTTCTGGCAGCAACAATCTAAGGATGATACTGTCACAAACCGAGTGAGTGAATTAGGGTTTAACTCCGTTTTCAAAAAAAATTCAGTTATATCGTGGCGGTCAGATTTTCTAGCAGGGGAACACCTACTGTGGTTTTAAGAAACCTGCGAGTCTTGGCTGGTACTGATGAACCAAGGGTGATGCTAGCATCACACGCTATCCTCACAGCAGTGTGGAACAGCCGAGCTCCCGGAATCTTTTGATGTGCGTGTCTGTTCGTCTGCTTGTACCAACTCGGGTATTTCACAAATTTTAACGTGCTAGCTACGGAGACATAATGTCGCAGTTTATATGAATATCCCACTTAGACACATTATACTGACTCCAAGCCAACCAGTCCTTATGACAAACCATCGGAAAAGGGCAACTTTTATAACGTCTTTTGAAGCGGCCGGGGATCGAACCACGAACTAACCGCATGCTCTGTTTTCTGAGCACTACACAACGGAGGCCGATGTCACAAATCGAACGTCAACACTTACGACAGTACGATATCATTTCGCGATGTCCCAGTATTGGCATGTGAACTTTGATTTTAGCCCTACAACAGTCAAATTACGTTATTACAGTTTTCAGACATTTTCTATTCTTCATTATAATTAGAATTTACAAGATATGTGTTTGTTTTGTACATTAATTTTTTTTTTGTCTGTGGTCAGTCATACAAATGGGTTATCCTTGCTAATTCTACGAAGATCGCAACAAGCGATGGACGTATCCAAGCAACGTGACAGTTTGTTTACACCCCCTTGCCTGCGCGGGCATCTTAACGAGACTGAGCGTGCGAGGAATGTGACCTGTGGGATAGTGGTTTTCCTATCCCACATCAATTTAACTTTGTGTTTTGTGTGACTAATAAACTGAACTGAACGTTATTTACGATAATAATCTTACTTGCCGGATTTCTTCACTTCTGCATTATCCGGATAGAATTCTGCCTACGAGGCTTGTGTAACTTGACTTGGTTTTAAACTGTCTGAGGATAGTTTGTGTACGTCCTGTCATCATAAACTGTAATGCCCGTTGTGTAAATCTCTGGAGGATTTTGAATAATGCACTTTAGAGAGCAGGTGCAAAGAGTATTCACACTTGTCTACGTCGAACTACATGTTGTTCTTTGGTACTCGGCTAAACTTGCGGACCTGGTCGCATCAGCACAAGTTACAACTCACAAGCTGTATAACGACAAATGACCACTTTTGCTAGAGCTAGAGGCTTCGAACCAGCCATTGCCTCGCCACAAGAAGTGACAGAGTTCTTATTGCAACTCCGATCGATCGTCTCAGTGTTTGAAGGGGTCAACAATCTCGAGTTATTTTGTAGCGTTGGGTTGTATAGTGCAGAAAGTTGACTAGAGCTGTAAAAGATTCTACTCACCTTCACAGTGGAAGATCAGTCACGAAAATTCTGCCCACCGACATGGGATATATCGGTCGTTTAGCAACATCTTTATAGCGAAACTTACAATCCCCTAGAAGATGTCGCGTTCTGCTTATTATCCCAGAAAACGACTTTCCTTTTCTCGCTAGCTACAGCGGCGTGAGCGTCGGAAACACATGCCATCAATGTGGGCAGAATTACGTTCGACCATTGTGATCACGACAAGGATCATCCTGGTATAGGATGGAAATTGTTTAGCAAACAATTAGCTTTCAGGCCAAGATTTTATAACATTCGATGTATTCCCCTTGTCGCTATACTTGGCCCTGATGATCACTCTGATCTCTTACTATTTCCAGTTAGAGTGCTTCATAGTGAGGAGAAGATTTTTTCAGCTGTTCATACTGCTCTCAACCATGACGAAGACCGAAGTTTCTAGAAAAACCATCTCCTTCTGGTTGAGGGCGGTCACACTGTGGGAATACATGGTGCAAGGACTGACTCCACCCACTTCCGCTCATTCGTACGAAGTCAGAGCGTTAGCTGCAATTTTAGCCCTAAACAGTAACTGTTCACTATGTCCATTATGGAAGGTTGTTATTGGAAATTGACTTCTGTACTTGCTTTTCCTTATCACAGAGATATTTCGGCTAAAGATGTGCGAAGGTTACAACCGTTTGGGCTGCTTGTCGTGGCCCAACAGCTGTCGAAGGAAAGATAATAATAGCTCTGTATCACCTGGCTGACGTTGTGCTTCTATGCAGTAATTAAAAACATGGTGAGTGCTTGTGGGGTTTTTTATTATTATTATTTTGCATGCTTACACTATTGAAAATTCATTAATTCTGGAATTCGATGTTACATTGTCTTCGCATTATTACTTCATACTGTGCTATTAACCAGATGTTTTAGCACTACGGTATCTGACCACACTAATAAACAATTCTAACCACCGCAGGCGAGTATTGTTTTATCGATAAAAAGTTGTGCGTCTAATGATATTGCGTGTGGCTGGTATGTGACAATTGTTGTGTTGACATCATGCTTAAGCGTGATTATGTGATTGTCTACAAGGGGGCGTGGTTTGACCTACTTTCGATGTGAGGGCTATATTACTTTCTATTTTTTTCTTTGCCCACCTTCCATGGGTTCAATCGAATTCTACCCATTTGTACGACTGACCACAAACAAAGGCATAAGATTTTCAGATTAAAATTCCTGTTTTATTAGTCTATGGTCAGGCGTACGGTCCCTACCTGCCTTCCTTCTAAAAAAATGCCCTCTCTCATACTTTGGAGTTCTCGCCTTTGGAGATAAAGTGGCATGACAAGGTGGATGTGCACACAGGCAAGGGGTGTAAACAAATTGTCACATTGCTTGGATACTTCCGTTGCATGTTGTGATCTTCGTAGAGTTACCGATGATAACCCATTTGTACGACTGACTATAGACTAATAAAACAGGGATTTTCTGGCATTGGGGGTCTTATGTATTTTTCTATAACACTTTTAACGGCGTCACAGGAACCTTTGTTGTTGAGTACATGTATGTGTTATTAATTGTCATGAGGTGTCGTGCTATTTCAGTTTCGATATATCTTTCCGATTGTAGACTGCACAGGCACAAAAGTTTATGTTCCTCTTTGTTACAGGTGTGGATGGAAGCTTGTTTGCAGGTGTTCTACTCTTTGGGGCTCGGCTGGGGCAATATCTGTACAGCTGCCAGTTTCAACAAGTTTCATGAAAATACATTGCGGGAATTGTAGATGATAATTTACTAACACCATTGAAACAAACTAATATGTATATTGTAATGTTTGGAAGCATGAACATTTGCAATCCACAACAATTGCAAATAAAATTAAATATTGTATTGGTATTTGGTTGCAACAAAAAAGATATTGGTTTATGTCATATATCTTCCTCGGGGGTGATTGGACCTTTATTTGGGAACATCCAACCCCCAAGCAAGGGGTCGAGCACTCTTTCCAGTAAATTGTCCCCTTTGAAAAACATTCCTTAAAGGTTACACTTGGTTTTGACAAACAGCCTAAGATATTTCTTTTGTTAGTCCGTCTCACTCAAATGAGCAGGCTAGTACAACTATGTTATTGCTCTGGCTAATTGGTCATTTGTTAACAAGCTTTATTTTTTAATATTTACTTGTTTCATGTGACCTCGTTCATCTTTATATTATCATTTGTTACCTCGAATTCTTTTTTTAAACATTCATGTGTTGATTTACATAAAGTGTCTAGATAATAATTATTCTATAGCTTAATTAACCTTCAGAAGTCATAATGTGACAAAACTATTTTCATTGGCTTTGAACTAATAAAAAAAATTATAATTTATAAAAACATTTTGTGGGATTTGAACCCACACTGCCAGATTATGCCAGTCTAATGGTAAATTAGCAATGTCTCAGGGTACACTTAAATTATAATAATTTATTTGTTTTACTAATAAAGTGTTATTAGAAAACATTTTAATTTTATAATTATACACTCGAAATCTTGCCACACCTCTATAAAAATAATGGAAGACTTAAGGCCATTCACAACTCTTCACTGCAATTCACAAAGTTAAGTAAGCCTGCCCATTCATTCAACACATAACACGCATATCACAATCTGTTAGCTGTTCATTCATACAGTCAGCAAGTTCAAGGCAATACAGTAATCCAAAATCAGCTTTCTTCTCTACAGTCTTGCTGATCTAAAAATTGCACCTTCTCAAATATTGCATCATAGTATGACCCATAATGCATCGCGTCAACAATCTTGACACCTAGTTCCGTCATCATACTTCCTGCTTGATAGATTTTATCAAAACTGTCCAAATTTATCACCCGGGATGGAACAAAATAAAACCAAGACAGACGATATCAATCTTGATAGATTTTATCATCACGAGACAGACAGAATTGTCCATGAGTGAGCAACAGGGGCACTGACCAAATGAATTTAAATCCCGGTCTCACACAGCCGAGCAGAGAAAGATTTGTTCTGACAGGTGCCTAGTGTGTATTGAAGCAAAAACTAACCTGTCTTGTGTAGTGGCAGGAAAGGAATGCGGCATTTAATTTACTTTTCTAAGGAAAAAAACATTATAAGACACTTTCAATGTTATATACAATTTGATACATACTGATAATAATTATTTGTATTTTATTCATATTGAATGCCAGTTAGTATGTTGCTAGTGAAATAGGAATTGCTGGGGTTGTATATTTTGCTACAATGTGAAAAAATGAAAACGTTGCTCCGATAGCTGTTTTCCAATTAAAGGTTGATCCACATTGCATAAAATTTGATCCACATTCTGTTGTAACTATGTCTTCTTCAAATGTTTGTCAATGCTGTTCATCATTCAGCAGTTGCAACCGACCTAGCTATTGGATATACTAGAATAGTCAAGATGGTTACTTGAGGCCTAATGTCAATTGTTATAATGGTTGGTGGTGTGCTTGTTAATGTGTGAGCCTTTTTAGGGTCTAACTATGTATTTAGCACCCATGCAGAACCAAAACGCCATGATAATGCTGAAGAAGAATTACAAGCAACAAGTGAATCGATAACAAAGGCATACCAAGCGTCTTGCTTAGATTATGAAGAACTACAAAGACAAGGGCATGCTCAGAATACCTTGCAAGACGTTGATGTTGCAATCCGCGAATACAGTTCAGTGATTAGTGAACAATTACCACCAATTTTATGTCCTACCCGAGTTGTCGCATTCCAGCTAAGTACCAGCTCTTCCTTTAAGGTCTTACCAGAAACTGTAACCATGACGTATTGCTGTCAGCTGTTCTAGGATAACAGCTCTTGTGCTCGATTGCGAACTTTCTGTCTCACGGCCTAGGATGATGTCACCTGGCTTCTTGGTGTCAACAAATCTATTCCATTCAAGACTGCCAGAGAGAGCCATTCTCATTCTCGACACTGGACCTTGTCTGGCTGCAATCAAATAGCTATGTTCAGGGCCTTAATGGGTTAGGTCTTTTGTTCAGTGGTCGACCTCAGTTTCCTCATAGTAGTTTGTTGCAGACATTCATGTGGCATCTCGCCAACAATTGGTTGTGATGACAACTCGGGGATCTATGACGTGAAAGAGCTCAAATACTCTTGTGGTTTTGCTGCTGCTTTGACAAGCAGGTAGCTCAATTGGTGTCTGGTCAGTGTGTAGTTGTGACATAGCACAGTTGAGTCGCAAGTATTCGGGCTTGGGGAGGTAGACTGCATGTTCCAAAGGCATTTACAGCTCTTCTTCTTCCACAGGGCCGCATGCCTTGGTTGGGGGCCAATATGCCTCGAACCCTACGATTTTGTGCTGTTTTCTGAAGGTATATCAGCGAACCTCGAAAGCAGAGAGAGAAGTTGATGTCGGAATATGTGAGCATGAAGACCTTTAGGTGGGCGTACTGGTGCTGGGAGCTATCGTAGTGTGTGAGGATGTGGACAATTAGAATTTAATCGGTGCTCTGACCATGGTGCCGTTTTGGTGGGTGTCTCTGACTAGGTCGTCCAATGCTACTTCAGACTTTTACAGAGCTTCTCGTGTACCGGTCGACTTTGAGAATTTTTACTCACATACAAAGTAGCTAGAATGCTAATGGCTCACCCAAGGTAGTTTCATGCATGCCCCACCAGATGTCGCCTTTATAAAAGAGGACTTCTTCGAGGTATTTGGACCAGGTGTGGCCTTTGTGGCAAATGAGCTCCACAGACCTATGCCACGCCTAGTATTTGCCGCTGTTGTGTATGTCTTTACTGGCTACGTCATGCAGGATGATTGATCTCTTGAGGATCTTTTCTAGAACTGCAATATATTCGATTGTTTCGCCAATGTTATAAACCCGTACTTCCTAATTCTGTAGTCTCTACCGTCTTGCAAGGTTTAGCCCCTGACCTTTCTGGGAACATTCGAAATGATTCATAAACCTCTTGACTACCCAATTGAGATCGCCAGTGAGGCCAACTTGAGAGGGTTAAGTTCTCTGACGGTATAAGGTCCATTCACGACCCCAGTCACGGGGAATGCTTTCTGATAAAAAAAAACTGTCGATCCCAGTCAGAACACCAGGCCTTTTATGATCTCAACCTGGACTGGGTCAAACTTGTCTTCAAGCACCTAATCGCCTCCATTCTGCTTGAGCAAGAACTCGCCCCGCTCAGAAAGCATAGTGAGAAACTGTGCCGCCCTCTTTTCTTTGGGTGGGTGGGGGGTTCTGAGCTCTATTTGCCGCTAGCGAATTTGATCTTGCCCAACATGTCACTATGAGGCCCTTCTTGCAAGGTTGCAAATTCTGGCCGTACTTTTGAAAGTAGCTTTTCCAACCGATTTTTTGCCTGCCCACATGCAACTACGCACCTATATAATGACCCTACATGTTGTAATTCAATCAACCACAAGTATACCTACAGCAATATCCATCTCGAAATAATGGTATCTACAAATGTCTTATTTAGACCGAGCCAATTAATTTGATAACAAGTGTACTAAAGCCCCCGTGGATACTGGACTATTATTTCAACAATTAATAAGCATGCTACAGCTGCTAAAGCGGGTTTCTATGAAACAGGCAAGTTGACAGGTATTTTTACCTCCAGTATACATATATCAAGCAAACATTTGGTACGTCATACCGTAATGAAGTTCATCCAATGGACCTATTTTTTACTACATGACATAGTAAAGCATAAACATTTAAGTGCGCTTTAACTGTGCTTGATGTGGCCATTCGATACAAGTTCGATCAAAAGTTTTAACTGAGGTAGCCAATGCACTGTAACGTATTTTTGAACGTATTCTTTGAATTGGCAAAAGCTATTTCAAGTAGCGAATTTATGTGATTTTATGTGACTAAACTGCTAACAAAGCATGATGGTAAAATCAAGCAGGGTGAAAGGGAAGCTATTCTTGCGAGATTTAATCGCGTAATTGCAGAGCTCTTGTTTTGGTCATCTATATGCAGTTGAAATGAAAATGTGAGGTAATTCCCGATAGTCGGTGTGGGTAGTTCGATTACCGGCTTCGCCGTTAATGGCTGTAGTATTGCCCAAACGGCGCTAAACAGTAACTCACTCACTCACTCGATTACCAGCCGTTGTATTCGCTTTAAATAATGTAGTAACAAGAATAGTTAGTAAAATACCCACGGATGCTTTTAGATTGAAATATGTATCTACTGAGCCTGTAGTACCCAGAGGAAAAGAAACTTCCCAATGATGTTAGTCTAAGATATTAACCCGGCGACCTTGAGGGAAGACCAATTTAAGTATAGAGCTACTGACTCAATATGGTCTCTTAAAATCTACAAAATTAGTCAGTCTGTTATGAAAGAAGGTGAACCTATTTTATATTATTTAGAGGCATTGTGCGAGAAGAGTTACTTGAAATTCCATGTGATACAGTTTTACCTCATAAGTGTATGTTGTAACACCGTTCATTTTTGTGTCTAATCAAACCCTCGGCTGGCGAGGGTTATGGCCTTACCGTAGCTATTATCAGGTCTGACAGGGGCGTTGGGGGGAGGGGGTGGTTTGAGGCTTGGGAAGCTACCATCAAAAAGCCCTATTACCCTCCCTGCTTCAAAACCTAAAATGTCTGACATTGCATTTACACATTGTAAACATTAGAAAAATTTGGTCATTGTAAATCTCCCTTGTGAAGAAAATAAAATCAAATATATCAATTAACTGAATTATATTGAATATTGCTTAAACATGTACTAACATAAAGTTAACAAATGCAAACACATGTTGACCTGTATTACCAGAAATTATCGACAACAATCTGAAGATGCTTGCTCCTTCTATTACTTATTAATAGCTACATGGAAATTGATTATAACTTTGTAAATAATGCAGAAAGACAAATTGTCAGGGTCGAATAAAAGAAAAGCTAGAGTTTTAAATTCTTTCTTAAATACTACACATTCTATCTGCAGAGATTCCATAATCGTGGTTATGATATCTGAGTTTACAAGTATTCTTGCTGGGTTCGTCACCTTCGCGATACTGGGAGTCATGGCTACAAGAGTGGGCGTGTCCATATCAGAAGTGGTGTCTTCCGGTAGGCCGCCAACACATTATGTTAAAGTTGTCATGTGAATGTAGATATGTCTCTACAGTAAAATAAATATTTGTACTTACTGTAAACAGCTGGTTTTAGTATTTCCTATATTATTTCTTTTATAGTTATA
>JAULCD010218051.1:0-10543 GCA_032361085.1 Calliostoma canaliculatum
CATAGCGTTTTCCAACGGATGGCAAGATTTTTTTACGTTTTACATCCTCTTTGCATCCGTAAGTGCAGTGGGACCGGAGCTTAAATCCTTTCCTTTATAATATAAGATTTTAGCAGATACTAGAGATACATTCTCAAGATATCAAGGTATAATGCTATGCAAGCTTAGTTTTAAAGAATGACTATCTAGAAACATAAACCTAACGAAAGCAAATCAAATTGCTCTACCTTTAGAGACCGGTCATTTATTACAAGTGGAGTTGGGTCGGATTGTGTGGCACAGTTATGTATTGAAAAAAAACCTCCTAAAGATATTGTTCATGACCCTCACCGCAAGAGTGTTCTGTTTTGTGACCAAGGACCACCACCCCCTCCCTAGTAATAAAACTGTGTTTTTAATTAAGAGGTAGGTTAACATATATTTAATATTCTCTAAAACCGAACATGTTATGTTAGAGGGTATTAAATCTGTAAGTCTATAGAACTTTATGGATGCCAACTTTTTAGTTTGGCATAAGAACAACGTTTACATGGTTCGTCATTTATCATTTGTAATTTGCACTGGAATTGTTATTAAAATTATAAAGTTGGCGGGAGGTTTGTTATTTATTAACCTTTTGATCACAATGCCAGTATTTCCCATTAACTATTTACTTAATAACATGCTAGCCCAAGGTTTGTTCACGTCATTTATAATTTGAATAACAAAATAGGTACGCTGGTTGTCTTTGTGATTTGTTTTTCCTTATTTTTCATTACAATATAAAACTAATTGTCCCGCTGGCATCTTTATTTGAGAATATCAGCTTGTCCTTTATTGCGTGTAGTTTGAACCTCAGAACTGGTGTTTGCTGTGGTTGAGTTTTTTCAAAATAGAATAAGTTATACTCCTCACGTTTTAAAAATATGGAACAAAGCATGTATTGTTTTGTGTGTTTTTTAAAATATGATTTTATTTTGCAATATGAAAACTTCCGGTTTATTTATGTTATTCATAGTTTTGACCTCAATAGAAAAGCCAACACTGGGATTGTAATTGGAGATAAGGAAATCAAATGTTATTCCAACAAGAATTTGCTTTTTTTATTTTGTTTATTCAAGTGCATGCAGCGAGCTCGAAATTGAAAGTTTAACTACACTGATAAATCGAAGTTTTATGTCGCTTACAAAATAATGAAAGCAAATTCTTGTTGGGATAACTTTTGTTTTCCTTATTTTGTCTATTCAAGTGCACGCAGCAAAAAATTGAAAATTTAACTGCACTGTCAGATCAAAGTTTTATGTCGTTGAAAATCGAGGTATTCTATGGAAATCAATGTATTTATTGCAACAAGTTGCAATAAATACGTTGATATCCAAAGAATACTTTGATTGTTTATTACACTAACTTCTAGAAGGTGCCTACCAAAGAAATTTATGTCAATGTCGGATACATTTATGACTTTGAAACTGTTTACTTTGTGTAATGTTACATAAGAAATGTCAGAAGTAGGATTGATTCTTAACAAAATATGACAATAAACATAGTTTTGACACATAGTGCAGAGCTATATAAGTTTGACTCCAATTATTGTGTTATAAACCATATATATTTGTTAGCAAAAACATTTACATTACTGATGTAGAAATATAAACAGTTTGCATCCATTATCTTAAGACATGTATTTCAGGTTAAGGAATACATAACCAAAATACTAGCATTGCTAAACATGAAAAACAATATGTAATGTCCTTCATTTATAAAATGTCATATACTTTAAAATGCAACATAACATATTAACACATTTACCAGTCACATTGTATACTAACTGCTGTTACATTTGCTAAGCTGGTTTAAAGAGAAATATGTATGTTCACCAGATCATTAAACAAAACACATTTAAGACATTTATTTCTAGATAAGCTATGTAGATCAGTTTAACCTACTTAACTAATACTTATCGGAAGTGCAGGGCCCTCGTTTCACAAAGACGTCATAACTTTACGACGTCGTAAATCATGTCGCTGGCTTTATGGATCTGGTTTACAAATGCAAAGAAACCGTTGTAAACTGTGCACTTTCCACAGAAAAAAAAGTTTTTCTTTGGAAAGTGCACATTTACAAAGGATTTTGGCATTTGTAAAACATAATCTACCGACTCAGGGATAAAGTTTACGACGTCATAAAGTTACGACGTCTTTGTAAAACGGGGCCTATGCAGACCGTCTTATAGCAAGGTGTTATCTTAACTGCAACATGCATTCATTGTAAACCAGCATCTAGACATGAGTAAGTGTCTCGCGCCGCTTTGGACAATATTACAGTCATAAGCGTTCAGCTAAACGTCCAATAACTCGTAATTTTATAGTAATCCGTTTATAGGTGTAAAGGATTTCACTTGTTTATTTTAGTATTCTATACAAGATGAAAACATGTACAGCACTATGGTTGGTATTTGTACTAACGAGTTGTAAGAAATCTTAAACCCTTCTTTACTGTGAAAATGCTAAAGTTGCATTTATAACAACGTACTAAAATACTAAAGTGCTGTAAAGTAGTCCTGTGAAAATGATATAAGCATTTTAAAAGGAAAAGGATTTTGGGATTTCGTTTAAAGTAGACACACAGACAAATACGGATATTACTAAAGAACTTATATAAAAAAACGAAATAAAAATTAAAAGAATATTATGTTTATGATCATCTCAGAGTTGTCATATTTAATTTCAGAGTTACCACGTGTAATCTGAGAGTTATCACATATAATGCCAATGCCAACACACATAATTACAAGGTTATCACATATCATATCAAGTTTATGATAAATAATATTAACGTTATCACATATGTCAATAAATTGCACGGAGAATAAACTAAAAAAATCACTACGTTTCTATGCAGTTAAATGTATTTTCCGCTGTCTAAAATTGTAAACCTATTATTTTAAAAAATGGGCCATATAACAATTCATGTTTCATTCGTTTGAAATATTTCATTTGGATATAAATCGTAATCAAACATAATCATTTCATTTTCGTATATTTTCTCTATTGCAAAAAGAGTTTTCCTACGAACCTTTCTGTAAAATTTGATTTTCCATTTGCGTTTAATAAACGCCGCATCTTGAGATGAAAAGTTAGAATTCTTGTACTCTGAAGTTACAGCGTCAGCTAAAGCTTTTTTCGATAAAGGCAACATCCCTTTGACCTTTTCTACAGACTTGTAACTAAGATAACCATTCATTTTGAAGGCATCCAGTAGTCTTGCAATACACCATGTATGACAATTTTTATATTTCTGGTTGAACATGTGATAGTTGTATGTAACGAGCATTTGGATTTCATTTAAAGAATGATCTATAGTTTTTAACATTTCACCAAACTTCTCAAACTGAAGAAGCTTTAAGACGTGTTGACTGTCTCGTTGAAAGGTGTCCAGTTTGCCAACAAAGTGTGGTTTGTACATGCATGGGTTGCAGTGATTCAGGATTGTTCCAAAGTGATCATCCATTTGTCCATTGGTCTTGTTATTCCAAAAAATGACAAAGTCCAAGAAATCCTGAAATGAGATTTGATAATCTGTGTTGCACACGTCTGTTTTGTCACGAACAACCACACCTTTACGCTTTAGGATGACGGTGCCGAACCGACTGAAGAACCATGAGTCCATGATGACGAATTTGTCCAAATAGACGGACCACAACCTTGAGTAGGGGTCGCGAACAAACATGAACCGTGTTGTGTTGAAAACGGTTCGGCGCTCAGCCTCGCTATCCAGACGCCTGTGTTTAAGTTTAGACTGCAGTTGTACTTCTAGTTTACTGATATTAAAGGGAGAAAACTGCGTAAGATCACGAGTAGGTATGTTTTGGCTATTAGGAAAGCGGGTCTCATCAAGATAGGTGAGGACTTGTAGCCAGAACGTTGATGAGATCTTTCTGCTGAGACAATAAGAAGCTCTTGACATGGGTTCTGTAATGACACTGATAGTTTTCCACGAGTTGAGTCCACGTGATGTGTGAGGTGTTGCATCACGTGTTGATAACCCGGATGTTCCTGCAGCAGCACCACCTTGACACTGCCTGGTAATGGACCACTGCCTCATCCTCTGCTCCTCTTCAACAAGTCGCTCGTCTGACTCGTCCATGCTGTCACCATAGCTCTGTCAATAATCGAGTCATACAAATACTGTAAACAGTGAAATTTTTTGTGCCGTTAAATTATTGCAAATAGCACACCATAGACATCACTGCGTCGAGATATTTTTGCGAGTTGCCGTGTTGAGATAATCCCTTAATTACCAAACAATAGACAACTTCTCGTCCAAGTTAAGAAAGCTGGTTAATCTGAGTCTGAGGCAGGGCTACTGTGAGGGACACTAATGGGTTTGTGTACACTGCCATTCATCCTGGGTAACACCAGGGCAATTACTCTAGCTATCGCAACGTTACCCAGGATGACTGCCTCTAGGATTACTGTGTATTTGTGTTTTAACTTACTGAGTAACTTGTTTGCTTACATTCTGGTTACATTTTTTGATGGCGTGTTGCAATGAATAAAGTTTGTTAACCACCACTAATTTATGCTTATTTTCCGCTTTTAATTTTTGCGCTTTATATTTTTGCAAATGAGTCTTATTCGCAAAACTCACAATAATAAAACGGTCGCAAAAATTTCACTGTTTACAGTAATTAATTTACCTTTGTCGAACGATAATTGGACGAAATAACAAAGTTAAAAACACATTTATGTGTGCATGTTTTTAATACCTATTGGAACTAATTTAAGCTAACTCAATAATAATTATGTTTTTACAAAAACATTTGAAGAACAACGAATATTAAAGTCGTAATATATCACTTTTGATATAACAAACACACTCAAGTAAGTGTTGATTACACCACAAAAAAAGAAATCTTACTTTTTACACATAATATGAGAAATGAGACAAGGTATGCCTAATAGTATTACTACTCTTGAAACCCTTGTAGAAATGTCTAGACATATCACTTTGATTCACAGTAAGTATTATTAAGTGCCTAATGCATAAGAGCAATGACTCTAATTTGGGAATAAATGTGTCTGGTTTCCTTTGTCTGACGTGCAGTATGTTTTCAGACGGAGATTTACGAAAGTATCACAGTTGTAACGTAATTGAATCTTTAACAAAGTGTCAGTAAAACGTCGCTTGGTACAACTAAATGTAAAGGCAATAGTGCCTACTAGAACATCCAGAAATGACCCGCGTCTATTATCAATCGAGGGGAGTTTAATTGGACATGACGGCAATGTAGATACCAAAAACCCTCATGATTTGTTTACTGACAAATTCGGCTGCTCGTTAAAGGGAATGTATCTTAACTGATGGTAGCACCCATCATGCACATAGCTGTTTTTTATGATATGAAGTGTAGGGAGCTCTGTTGTCGCTGTGTATTCTAGCAATAACATCAATTGTCAATACATTATACATTACTAGATTAAATAATAATAATAATAATAATAATAATAATAATGCGCCTAGTATCCACCAACAGATACTCAGTGGCGCATACATATTATTACCCTGGTCATGGGATCCAATGTTCACTCAGTGTCAGTCACAACTCCCTGTTGAGTATACAACCCAAGCTGATTGTTAGGCGCTAGAAGGTTAGCACTCACATCACACACGTCTTCCATACCAGGTTCCCAGTTACACTGTTGGGTGAACAGAGGCACACTTCGAACAAAGACACTTCCCTTGGGTGGCACCACAAGCTTTTCAGCATGTGTCTCAGTGTGGGGCAGGGCAATTACCCAGGGGTATCAACTACTTGTAAATTTATCAAGGCCCATCGCTGTTGCCCTGCAACAATGTCGCAGGGTAACAGTGATGAGCCTTGATAATTGACAAGTGGATATAACCCAGGTTGTGGGGTTGTATTAACGTTATTATTTAATGTATCGCAATTCTCGATTTAATACAATGTCTTACTTTTAAAACATCTAACACGTTTGCCAATAATGTGTACTTTGATCAAGACACAACAGTGTTGTCCAATGACGATACCGCATTAGACAATCTGGTGAGATCCTCATAAGCGTGCTTATTGTCAAAATATATTTTAACATATTTTTCTTAAGCGTGGCTACGGCTGAACTCTAGGATATTGGTTATACTTCAAGCTAAAGTAAACAAGGATCGTAATATTCCTGAAGCAGTTTATCTGCAAAACAGAAGGAGCTCATCAAAATTAATTAATCACAGGATAGGATTGAATTGTCCACTTTTTCTGGAGTTATAAAACTAACACAAAAGCAGCTGCTTAATGACGACATGCACTACGTATTATTGGAACATTGACAAGTACAAATACACAGTTGTTTTGTTATACTCGGTAAGGTATGTGTTATGTGTTCGACTCAATGATGAAATTTTAGAGGGCAGTAACGCAAAACCGTACGGTACTCTGACAGTTTTCTATCGCACGTATACAGACTTCACTGGGAAAAAGAGTATAGAAAATATTCAGCGGATTTCCATTGGTTTGATAAGATGTCCTAGGAAAATCTCATCAAACAAATATAAATTCGCTAAATAAATTATATATGTTGTGTTTTTTTCTATTGCATGTTTTGGAAACGTGGAAATGAAGGGTGTTACTGGTAGAGTAAGCCACTTGCTCTTTCATGACTAACATAAACTATTAATGGTTGTCTGTAAATCTTGCATGCAAGTTTTATATCTGCATTACTTTGTGTCCAGTAGAACTTGTCTTGACAGATATTTAATTAAGACACCATTCTATGGCGTTGGCATCTTATAGAAGACAATGACATCTTTGAATGGCATTTTAAAACATGATGGCACAAACATGGAATATATTCTATGGATAACAACTTCTTTGTTACAGTGTATGCGACGTTAAACGTCGCATACACTGCAAAAAAGAAGTTGTTATTCATAGAATGTCCTCCTTGTATGGAGACCAGGAAGTTGACACATGAAGATTTGATTGCCTCAGTCTGTGTGTCAATAACATGGACAGAGTTACACTCCTAACAACGCCGACACTTTGACGTCATTTAACTATTTGCATTGGAGACAACATTGAAATAAAAATTAAATAATTGCCATAAACGTCGTCCTGTCTTTGTGGTATCATTGATTATTGCTGAGACGTCATTGCAATATGGAATTATACAATGTTTGACAAGTTTATCATATGATTCATCTCACTGCGACATACACGAGGCACATCAACAGCAAGAAAACCTAGTTCAGCATATTAAAAAAATAATTCGGTCAGAAAAATGCATTTAATTTGGAACTATACAATAAAATAAAATGTTTTACCTCCTAAGTGGCTTAATAACAAAAAGCAAATATTTCCTCTCAGATGATATAGGTGTGCAAAGCGCAAATAGTTCTTTTCAACATATCAATAAACATGGTTAAAACAATTGTTCTTATAAACGTATCAATAAACATGGTTAAAACCATTGTTCTTTGAAACATATCAATAAACATGGTTAAAGCCATTGTTCTTTTAAACATATCGATAGACATGGTTAAAACCATTGTTCTTTTAAACATATCGATAGACATGGTTAAAACCATTGTTCTTTTAAACATATCGATAAACATGGTTAAAACCATTGTTCTTTTAAACATATCGATAGACATGGTTAAAGTCATTGTTCTTTTAAACATATCGATAGACATGGTTAAAACCATTGGTTTTTTAAACATATCGATAAACATGGTTAAAACCATTGTTCTTTTAAACATATCGATAAACATTGTTAAAGCCATTGTTCTTTTGAACATATCGATAAACATAGTTAAAACCATTGTTCTTTTAAACATATCGATTTTAACCATTGTTCTTTTAAACATCTCGATAAACATGGTTAAAACCATTGTTCTTTTAAACATATCAATAAACATAGTTAAAGCCATTGTTCTTTTAAACATATCGATTTTAACCATTGTTCTTTTAAACATATCGATAAACATGGTTAAAACCATTGATCTTTTAAACATATCGATAAACATGGTTAAAACCATTGTTCTTTTAAACATATTGATAAACATAGTTAAAGCCATTGTTCTTTTAAACATATCAATAAACATAGTTAAATCTATTGTTCTTTTAAACATATCAATAAACATAGTTAAAGCCATTGTTATTTTAAACATATAAATAAACATGGTTAGAGTCATTGTTCTTTTAAACATATCAATAAACATAGTTAAAGCCATTGTTATTTTAAACATATCGATAAACATGGTTAAAACCTCTGTTTGAATATTGAGAAAGAGAGTTTACAAAATCATTCTACAAAACTGAATACACCATTGATGTTTAATTTTTTTTAATTTTTTTTTAATGCATTTATGTGTTATTCCAATAGAATAAATCTAGTTTCAATGACAGGTTCTTATTTAGTCTCCATGTAGGAACTCTTTTAAACACATAATCATAGTATATGTCACAGTTTTCCACCTACTAAAATCAGTTCGGCACTCTAAGCGTTAACTTTTATTAAACTCTTTTGCTGGTCCTCTGTTGTTATGTATAGAGCCTGGTATTTGTGATTTTTAAAACCCACTATAAAGTCGCTGATCTAAATTGCTGTGTCTGTGATGAGATACAAACCTGTTGTGCGTGTGTACATTGTACTAATAATTCAAACAGCAAGTGTAATGCTCAAGTTAATTCACGTCATGTATTGGCTGTTTTTAGTTGGATAAACATTATACTACATTTGAGTTGCTCATGTTTATTGTTAACACTACTCATATTAGTCTTGTGTTCGAGTCCTGTTTTGCCGAAGATAACATCATGTTATTGGTAGAAAAACTTCTGTACGTATGCATGTCAATGAAGCAAAATATGATATGATAATATGATATGATGTCAAGTTCAATTGATGTTAACCCTTACCGTGCGGATCCCGGAAATACCCGGGTCAGGCTACTAGCCTGACCCGGATATTTCCGTGAGCCGCACGGTAAGGGTTAAGGTCGCGTTGTCTCGACTCCTTACTTGGTAAAACAGCAATTTGCACAGTCTATCTCCTTCGCCGGTTATGCAGCCAGTCAGTCTGGATATGACAACTGCATATAAATTATGGGGCAAATATCTGATATCTGTTATGGTAGATTTGGTAATTTCCCATTTGTTAACGTGAAACGTGACTTTAAAGTTAGTTTAAAAGGCGACCCCCTTGTAATTGACGCCATAATCGGCTAATCAAACAACCCGGTTCAACTCCTGAATAGGTGTGATGTGTTTGCATTTTGCTTGTATTAGAAAGAAAATAGTGCTAAATAAGGACAAGTTTTTCTCTAATCAACGACCGAATTTTTTTTAAAATGTTAAGTATTTTTATTGTGCTAGATATCGTGCTTGCTACAAACTAATGGAATTATTTAATTAAAGTCAACTGCAGATCCCTTTGAAATGCATATGTATTTTTTATACACTTCATCTGACTATGTAACCGATTACTTTTTTTCTGCTCCATGAAATTGTATATAAATTATTCAGCAGATTTTCTTTGATTTGATTAGATTTCCTATGGAAATCTCGTCAAACCAATGGGAATCCGCTGAATAATTTCTATTCATTTTCCCAATGTTTGCCATTAGGGAAGTTATAAAGAAGATATTTAGAAGCAAACGCAGATCTCCCGGCACCAGACGAGCATCCATCAACTCTGTATCACTCTCTACTCGTGTGGTAGTCTCAATCAATACAGAGATGCCTCTTTAATGATTCCTTCACTGACTGATAACAACTTCAGCTCCTCTGTATATACGGTAAAAATAATATTAAAATCAGTACTAAACGATCTCTCAAAGCCATACATTTTGGGAAAATGATAAAGTGTTCATTTGATCGAGTCAATTTCAACTTTATGCATGAGTATGTCCGAAGCAAAATTAGCGTTATGCTTGACAACGATACACGAATATTTTCCGAAACGTTGCACCCGATTCATAATATTGTTGTCATATATAAAATTAATTCGGTCTGTCATCATTCAACTTCTAAAATGCTAACTAAAGAGTTATAACACACTGACACTTTATTTGATCACACATTGACACAAGTACCTTCATACAATCAGAAACGCAGAACCCCGGGCATTCATACAATCTCTCTACTCAAGATTTAGTTGAGTTAATCACCCTTGATGACAAACGTCACAAACCAATAATGCACTTTCACTTATTAATGATTGTCCATGATCTAAGCATGCAGCTCCCATGTCTCTACTACCCCATTCTAACGAACTGTTCTCAACACGATCTGGGGCCCGTTTCACAAAGCGTCGTAAAGTTATGACGCCGTAAACCAATTCACTGGGCAGATGTATTGGCTTGCAAATGCCCAAAATCGTTGTCAACAAGTTTTTCTTTGGAAAGTGCACAGTTGACAACGATTTTGGACATTTGTGGACCAAACCAATTTACCCGGTAACATAGTTCATGACGTCGTAAAGTTATGACGTTTTTGTGAAACGGGGGCCGGGTTTTGCAGTGATTTATAAATATGCAAACCCTTCGTCTT